>JAVJIF010020616.1:0-69268 GCA_038442645.1 Agave tequilana
TCCTTCATCGTCGTCGTCAACTTCATCGCCGACCTCATCAACCATCCACCAAACACCCATCCACCGTCCTTCTGCAGAGCCGCGCACCCTGCAGCTACCTCCCCTCTCAACACCGGGTGCTCACCGGCAGCTCACAAACCGCCGCCCCCCCCCCCCCCCCCCAACATCGCCCACCATCCTCTCGATCTACACCGCAAGCAAGAAAAAGAGGTAAAGTCAAATCGGATTTCAGAACTCCACCCAACCCGAGATCCACAAAAAAAAGATACGAGTTTAAGCTGTAAATCCGCGAAGACAACCCGACCCGCCGCTACAGTAATGGATTCAGAACCGGAACAGACTTGTTAGCATATCCTCATCGTTTTCAGCCTGTAATATCTGATGTCTAATTCAGGCGTTTTTCGAGCCGTTGCAATCATAACGATGAGCCCTAGGCATCAGCATCCTCTACAAGTCACTGAAGCATCTGTGAACTCAATAGGTAACTTTTCTTACACGATCTATTTACTTGGGAGTTTGATTTCGTCTCTACTATTTTATCGATTATATCTGCTGCCACTAAATAGTGAGATTGTAAGATTTTGTTTATCTTGTGTTTGCTGATTATAATTTTATTGTACAAGCTTTATTATCATAACTAAGTAGCCGCATCAGTACATTTGAGATTAAAACAGTACCACTGTGATTGCATCATTTTGTTAAAATTCATCTTTCTCAATATTAGTTTTAACTATTTTCCTACCAAGATTATTTTGTTGGTGAAACACAGTGAAATTTTATTCTATTACTGATTTCTGATTCACCACTACACCGTTTCACATCATAATGTCTCTCGGTTCAAGCTCCATTTGTCTTAACAAATTGGTATCATAACCCATGATTATTATTTAGGTAAGGTCATGCAACGGGGATTCAATGGTTAATAAGGTAGGAACTCTATGACTTGGTGGTTGCTATAGTTTCTCCAGATGACTTAGGCACATGATGAGTACGATCATAAGGTTTCACTTCGAAAGGTAGTCCAAAATTTGGGCCTAAAGTAGAGCTTATTATACAAAGTTAACTTCAAAAGTTGGCCCGGAAGTCACACATAAGTTGGAAAATAAGGTTCAACTCATGCGTCTTTGAAGATGAAGACAAAGATACCATCAAGAATACCCTAAGGTGTTTAGGCTCATTAGACACGGGTGAAGATGATGATTAATTGGGTTTGTGTCTCTCGCATCTACACAAGATTTATTAGAACGAATGAAGATTTATTGAATTAAATCTTAATCCTAAGATCTACATAGAGTCAATATCTGGTCGACAACCCCTCACGTTTGAATCAAGGCTGAGGAGGGAACAATAACCCTAAGATGTTTATGATCACTAAGAAAACGCTCAACAAAATGTGACAAAATAAATTGTACCAAAATGTAAATAATGAAATAAAAAAACAAACATGATAAGGATTGTAAAGGCATCAAAAATTAAAAAGTGCACAATAAGTAATTGTATTACCTCCATCTATATGATTAGAAGATAACAAGAAAGTTAAAATTTACAGAAAGTAAGAAAGCTACAATTTAACTGCAGAAGAACTAAATAGTCTTTAACTTTGGGACTGTTCAAGATGCATGCACTCCTAAAATTTATAATTAACAAACCCAACAGTGTATGTTCTCCTATTGCAGATTATTTTCAGACAATATACATCTCATTTGAACGATGCTCTCCACCAAAATAGGGGGAGAAAATATATGGGTTATATATAGCATCTTTTATGCACTAGACAGTCTATTCTTCCCCATGCAGTGGTCTAAGGGAACGAATGCTCTCCAATGAAGAATGGCCAGACCAAAAGATGGGAAAAGTTTCATGGGATGGGTGAATTTGAAGTCATCAAGAATGATCGCACCCCCCACCCAAAAAAAAAAAACAACAACGATGTCATGCCGATGTCTATCTATGGCAACGAGCTGCCAAACAAGTCCTAGCAAGCTGGTACAACTTGCTGTCAAAAGAGGAAATCCTTTTTCCCACACTGTCCACGTTGATGATAAGGCTACCTGATTATTTAGCTTTAGTTTGGCAGTACCACTTTGACAATGGAGCATCTTGGCATTCTTTTTCTGATTTGGTTCATGGCTTAAGACATGAGAGAGAAAGTAATACATATCTTGATTAGAGATGAGAATATTAATTAGGTGGTTCAACAAAACACGTGTAACAAAGTCACCAGAAAGCATTCAGAAATCCGTTGGCCATTCAGCAGCGTTATGATTGTGAAACTGGGTAAGCAAATATTCAGCCAATGGTAATGCGCTCATTAATAAAACTATAGCATTTAAGCATTTAGACAAAGTTATACATGGATGTTACGAGAGATAAGAATGATCATCATGGAAAGATTAATTCAATCAAAATCATAAATTAGAAGATAACTTACAGAAGGTGCATGCTATGCCTGGATTTTAACCAGTACCTGATCCTTTGACTTAAGGAGATTCTGTGAGTGCCAACCTGTAAGTCAAAAGATTATCTTCTGTGAGTGCCAACCTGTGAGTGCCTGGATTATCTTCTTTGAAATTAAGTCAAAAGAAATTCCATACCAATTCTGTGAGTGCTCAATCCTAACTAATCTTTCAATTTCTCCTTGAACAGCTGTCCTGATCTTCTACCACTATGTTGCTTCATCTAGACCAATGCTTAACTGGTGTGGAAAAGTAGCCTTGTGAATGTATTTGAATATCATTTGTGAAGTACCATGAATTGCAATGATCGCTTATTTCAATGACTCTCCTATAATAAATCTTCTTTGAGCCAAACTGATACTTTCTTTAAGAGTGCCAACCATAAACCATGAATCTCCGCCTGACTGTTGAATTTGTTTGTACCGTGCATGGCTCCTTCCATGATGGGTGACCCTGTATTCTTTGGAGGAAGTTCGCATTTGTAACTTCTTGGTGCCCTTTCGTTTACACAAGCTA
This sequence comes from Agave tequilana, assembly GCA_038442645.1. NCBI lineage: Eukaryota > Viridiplantae > Streptophyta > Magnoliopsida > Asparagales > Asparagaceae > Agave > Agave tequilana. The sequence goes on from JAVJIF010020616.1 coordinate 2,973, forward strand.
CGGGAGAAATTCTTTTCATGGCAGATATGGCAATGAATCTTCTTTCTAGAACAAACAACATCCTCTCTTGTCTGAAAGCTGATGACAACTTCAGAGTATCTTGGTTCTTCAATACCTACTTACTTGGAAAGCTACAACAAAGGCCAACTGTTTCCCCTTAGGCTGCAGTAGTCCCCAAACTTGCTATAAAAAAGAAAATCACACTTTCTTATTCTTTGATACAACCAAAATGCCTTGTAGTAGGCCTGTGCCACTTGAAACAGCAGAAATTTATCAGTTTCACTTTCACATATTTCTGGTTGGGCTGTTCAAAATGTTCTAAGATATTCCCAAGATTCTTAATTCCCCAATACACACAAGAAGGCAGCCCCGGGACAGGTTTCCAGCTCCATCAGACTGGCGATGCAAAAAGTGGAGATCATCAGTGATATATGGTAGCAAGATTTCAATAATTGTCTTTCTCCTTCATTTTTTTTGGCAGAATAAGATGTGTATCACTTGCATTTTTCTTTTACTTCTCATACTACTGTTTCCTTCAAGCAATCTCGTTTAACAATGGAAAGTCCTACCAAATCATAAGCAATATATGTCACCTGTTACCGTTGGTGAACACAATTACTGGATATTTCAGAATACAAGCAATAATTTTGCAGTTTGAATCATACTGCAGGAACATATGCAGCTTTATCTGAAGATTTTTGCGATGAATACTCTTGATAATAATCAAAAACATACTTCCCTATGCATTTTCTGTACAACCTTCAGTAACTAGATAATTGTTAACCTGACTGCAACTCATCAACAAATTTCTGATAGGGATTCAGCTCCAACTGTAGTATATCAGGTTCTCCTTCAATTGTGGTGTTTCCCTGGAACCCTGTGCTTCCTTCTTTAGAATCCCAAAAACTCCAAACTAAAACTGGTATCACTTGCCAATCACAATTTCATTTGGTTGGATTACAATGAATTCATAGTAGATCTGAATCCATCAGATCCCTGCAAAATAGTATGCTACAATTATGAGGAACCTCTTAAAACAGTCCAATAGATGAGATATCCTATCAAATTCATGACTGCAGCCAATCCCCTTGAAATATCCTGGAATTTTTTGGAGCACAATAAGGCCAATCTCTCTTGAACTTTAAGATCTGGCCTTCTCGTTTGTGCTTGTGCAAACTGCATTATATTATAGGAATCTTCTTCTCCTCAAATTTATAAGAATCTCCTTAATGGTCTACAATACGTCCAACATAACATCTCTCTTCCCCTGAACACAACACCTCAGCCTCTCTAACTCATCAATGGCTGATAACCACTCCGTGAGAATCTCCATAGTAACACAATCAGAATCACACCCTTCTTCTATCATTCTATCCATCAGCTTGAATGCTTCCTCTTGACATATTCTTTGAAAAGCCCCTTGAACATGGCATTGTAGGTATTAACATTCAGAGGAACACCCTTGTTCCACATCTCATCCACAAGGCACATTTGCAACATCAACATCTTTTTCCTTGCAGAGGGCATCAATTAGGATGCTATATATAACAGTGTTTGGTGGAACTGCATTGCCATCCATGCTCTAAATCTTCATTGGCTCTTCAAGATTACCAGTTTTGCAGTATCCATGGATCAAGGCACCATAAGTGACCACAGAAGGCTAGAACCCATCACCTTTCATCTGCTTCAATAGCTGACACGCCATTGGAATATCCCTGACCTTACACGAAGCGGCAATCAGTGTATTATAAGTGATCACATGGCTTAAGCCCGCTTTCCTTCATCTCTTCGAACATACACCAAGCTTTATCCAACTTCTTCCTCCTGCAGAACCAACTGATAAGATATTGTAGCACTTCACATCGAGTTTGATCCCCTTATTCCTCGTGTCAGACGCAACTGAGCAAGACTGCTCCACGTTGCCCACTTCCGCCAATCCCGAGATCAGAGTAAAATACAATATGGGATCTGACGATTGCCCTTCTCTTAACATTTCATCATACAACTTTATGGCCCTGCCCACATTGTTCGCGTGAAGGAAACCTCCAACGAGATTACTGTAAGTAACCACATTGCCTCTCACATCAGCCCAAGAGCTCTTCTTCTGTAGGAAAAAAATCAGCAGCACCACCAACTTTCCCATCCCTACACATTCCAGAGACCAACGTGTTGAGACTCACCACATTCAGCGTAACCCCATTTCGTTCCATCCGACCCATGAGCTCGCACGCCTTACCGATCTCCCCCGCCTTGTAAAATCCATCCATCAAACAGTTAAATGTCACAGTGTTCGGCTCACATTCATACTCCATTCTCATCCTATCCAAAGCCCCCACAGCATCCTCAACCCTCCCCACCTTCCACAGCCTATCCACAATCATATTACACGCAACAACGTCCAGCTTCACCTCCGATCCTTTCTCAGTCATTACGTCGAACACCTTGCGGGCCTCATCACCCCGCCCAGATTTGCAAAGACAGTTGATGCGAATCCCGTAGGTGACCACACTGGGGACAATGCCCATCTCATTCATCTCAGAATAGAGGAGGTTCATCCGCGGGAAGTCGCGATCGCGGGCAAGGGCGGTGAGCAGGGCGTTGCAAGCGGGGTGAACACGTGGCCGCCGGAGTTCTTGACGGCGTGGAGGAAGTCCCAGGTTTTAGAGGTGTCGGCGGCGAGGGAGAGCTTGTTGACGAGTTGGGTGAGCTGGAAAGGGATCGGAGGGGAGGAGGCCGAGGGCGGGGAGTCGGAGGAGGAGGTGAGTGGATTGGGGAGTTAGGTGGAGGTTGTGGCAGGAGAGAGCGGCGTCGGCGGCGGCGGCGGCGGCGGCGGCGGCGGGGGGGGTGTTAGGGGGGAGGAGGAGCTGGGAGGAGAGGAGGAGAAGGCCTCGGAGTGGTGGGTGGGGACGCGGGAGCGGAGGGGGGATTGGATTAGGCAGTGGTCGGAGACGCGGCTACGGCAGTGGTGGCTTTGGAATGGAGGTGGCGGCGGTGGCTGGGGGAGGCGGAGAAGCGGCGGTCGATGAAGGAGCCGGAGACATGACGACGTCTCATTGTTGCCAAGCAACAGTGGCCAGGATCGCTCAGAGTCAGAGGCTGCTGGTGCTTCTGGTCTCTGAACCAACTCACTCTCACTCTCGTATATTATTTGTTCCAATAATAATAATAATAATAGAACTTGCAGTGGGCGGAATACAAAACGATCTTCATTCTTTAAAATATTCAAACACTTTCGGTACCTCCTAATCATAATACACATAGCTATATCATATTGTGGGTATTAATATATTAGATATTAAGTATATAATATCAATAAATATCATGGCTCATGTGATCAATATGGTCATGACATCAATATTGTTGATATTGTTGACATCAATATTAATGATATTGATACTAAAAATTATTAATCGACATCGACACTGACACCAATACAAAGGTTTTAAATGGTGCTCTTAATTATGCATTTAGTTTATAAAATGACTAATTTAAACAAATAACATCATCTTATCAGTGATGAATTGCGGTAAACAGATCATGCACCAGATAAAATGAATGATTTATCAATAATACCTCTTAGGTGTGCCTTCCCTTGTCAAAATCTAGTATGAAATTCATGCTAAGCTTTTTGCACCATTTTGGAACATGAATGATTTAACGATTTTTCTGATCATGTTGGTAATTATGATGTGTTGTGCTCAAATTGATATTCACTGATACCAAGTGTTGTGTGTATAACTCAGGATATCATATTTATTATGATACCAATAGTTGGGAGATACGGAGATCCCTACCGACAACCTCAAGCACGCCATGAAATCGATTATCTCGAGCACAGAAGATGAATATTAAAAAAAATATAAAAAGAAGAACACACAATTTAACATGATTTAGCTCAAATTTTGCCTACCTCCGCGGGAAGAGAACTTGAGAGAGGTTTATTAAATAAACTTGAAAAAAAGATCTAACCTTCCTCTTAATGCCACAAGAGTATTCACCTTTTCCCTTAAATCTACACTTAAATTAAAAGAGTATACCTTCTTGTCTGCACCTACATTACAAGAGTATATGATGTTATTTTGAAGAGCCATCACAATCACATGTTGGCATTTTATCAAACATGTCTTGGTATTGTAAATTCGAGAACCAACTCTTCAATTCTAACAGGCCAAATAAACTTCAATGCAACAATTAATTCAATTTTCGTGTGCTGAGGCCTGAGAGAACTAAAACAACACCCAATTTACTAAGAATCATCTTGTATTTTACCTCAAAAAAAAGCTTAACGGTTCAGATCCTGACTCCTGAGAATCTGAGATCTTGAGTTCGATGTAGTTACTATTTTGATGGGAATTGCGATCTGAAGAGAAGATGATCGTTGAGTTTTATGAAGAGACACTGATAATCTGGTACAGGATAATGAAAAAAAATAAACACTAAAATCAAAATTAACAAACAAATAGAAAGAAATTATCAAGGATTACATGATTACATCAAAATTAAAAGACCTAAGGGGTTGCTACCTTGTTGATCTTCTCTTTTATTTTATGCTTCGATTCTCTGAAGAAAAACAAAGAGATGCAGTTTGAGACTTGATAGAGAGAGAGAGAGAGAGAGAGAGAGGTGTAATGAAGAAGAAATGTCAGATTCCAGAATAAGAGAGAAGACTTGAGAGTCTGTGACTTGAGAGATAGAGAGAGGCAATAAAGAAAGAGAGGTAGGGACTGAGGATTTGCATGATTCATGATTAGTTCTGCTTGATAGTCGCGAAGCCGAAGAGACAAAAAGTGAAGGCTGTGTTGTGAAGACGAAGAGATGTAGGGCTTTGGTTTTCATTTTTTTTTAAAACCTTATAATTTGCTCTGAATTTTTATTTTTTGTTTTACTATTGGGTCGAGCTGTTGACTCCAGGGGCCTCCTAATTTTGGGGGCCCTGTGCAGCAGCACCGGATGAACCACATCTGGGCCGGGCCTGAGTATATCTTCTCTCTATGCACTTTCACCTTACTCCTCTCTTTCTTAACTTTTGTTGTTCACCAGAACTTCTTCTTCTCTTCTGTTCCAATTTACGATGCTGGTTACAATCTTTATTTATAAGATTTTACAATATAACTGTTATTTGGATTATGAGATGATTTTGGTCATTGGATGCTTGAAGAATCTTAATCAATTCTATTAGGAGTTGATCTCCTTTTCTACAAGGATTCTAAATCTTTTAATCTTTAAAACAATTTTCATTGAATATAAATTGAATCTTATTCATACTCCTCCTAAAAAGGAAACTCGCAATCGCCTGAAAAGGAACTGCTTCACCTTGATTTGCTTCTTCTACTTCAAGCCACCGTCTTCTCCAACTCAGTTAGATTTTCTTGAACCATCATCTTCTCTTGAAAAACAAGACAAAATTCTAACAAGGTGTTCTTAGATAATCATAATTATCCCTCAATTATTTGATCAAGGATAAAAAAAAAAGATTTGCAGTATTCCACCATTCTCATAACAAGTTAAAAATATCAGCAATCCATAACACCATTGCACTTCTTTGTAATCACAGAGTAACTATATGGTAAATCTATAGAAACTATGTTTGCTATAAGCCATTACTCCAGGTACTACCCATAGTCACATATTAGCATCTCTGAAATCATAAACTATGTCCATGGTTCTCATTTCTAGCATGCAGTTGCTGCAGGCAGTGTTTTTTCGCTGAGCAGAGCAGCAAGCGGGCCAACAGCAGCCACATTGATGTAGGTTGCCGGTTCCAAGTGATCAGAATCAGATCTATCATCTCTGAATTGATCATTGGAATCTGGACCTCACACGATCGCTCCAGCATGAGTGTTGGGATTTGTACTGTTTGTGTAAAGCCAACTCGAGAAGCTCTCCTTGCAACTGACTTTTTCTTGGAAGAGCAGCTATGGATGGAATTGATGCACCTCCGTTGTGTATACGATTTGGGCACTTCTTGCCTAAGCCCACCATGTATGAAAAGTGTAAAGGATTCTTCACCAGTATGTAATCAGCCTAAAAGAATCAAGAATTGTCAGAAAATCTTGTCTGAAGTACTAAAGATGTTAGCATCTAAACAATACTGATCGGTATTTTGCCTGTGATGGTGCAAATGCTCTGATTTGGCTAGCAGAGAAGCTGATTGAGCTGCAGTTGATTCCCTTGATTCTGGCAGATTGTAAAGTCTAGTGAAGTAGAACCAGAGAAGCACTGGTACTAGAAGTTTGCAGTATCACGAGTAAACAAAGGCCCCCCTACACGAAAAAAGAGCGGAAATTCCCTTCAGAATTATGTTTTGCTTCACTGTTATAAGTTCACAAAGTAGAAACTAATACAGGTGTGTTTTTTGATCTGCACACTGACATTGACAGGCATCAGAGAACACATAAATGAATCCAAATCTGTCTTGTACTTGGCCAAAATTTTCTTCCCTGTGACTTGGTCCTGAAAAAAAAAAACGAATTGAGGACTATTTCTTTTGCTTCGGTTAGTGAATTTGGTTGGTATACCTTGGCCAATGATGCCTTTGCTCCTGCAATTTTGTTATCCCAGCTGAATTCATTTACAGCGTGGCTCCATCCTTAGTTATTGGTTAAAATTGAAGATATTGGGTATCCTCAGATGCTTTGAAGAGCCAAGCAGCAGCCCAGATAAGTTCATCCTAGTGATAAAATTTAGTAGGTAGTAACAATGAACAATGATTTTTCTCAAAAACACAAAAAAACATGAACAATGATGATCTTTGAGGCTAGAGTTTTTACCTGATAGCAATAGTAGGAGCAATAAAATGGGCATGAGCGCTGATAAGAGATCCTCTGTACTTTTTCACGAATTCAAATAGTTTACAGAACAAACTCAATAAGTGTATGGACATAAATACTGATCTAAGAAGAGTATATGTAGGGAACATTATTGTTCCTTAACGATTTTGATGTTTTCAACAGCGTTGCGGAATGGTTGGCGTGTCTCTGAAAACATGTAGCAGAAGCAAGGGCCGCAGCCGCGAGATCTTGTATAGAGTTCGAGGCGTTCCATACCTCCCAACATTGGTGATCTGAGTTCCCATCCCCTACCTGCAAGAATTAAGAATATTAACTCGTATTCTCATTTCACCTCATTTATATACTTCATACAAAATTCTTGCTATATGCATCATTTCTAACTTTCACAATGAACATTCCATAACCAGGAAGAGATTAGTTCAAACCTGAGTGTAGAGTGTGGTTGGTGAAGTGTGAGCTCTCAATATGAAATCGTTACCCCAACGTATGGCATATCGAAGAGGGCTGAGCTTGCGAGCATCGGATACTTCTGTTTTGTACTCTGAAGCAGCCCAGCTCAACAAGCTGATGGTGAATGACATTGCCCAACCGAACTCGACATTATCTCCAGCATCATGGTAACCTCCAGCCGAACTTCACCTGATGTGAGAAAGGAATATAACTGGTTGTTGAATTTCATCCGTTTCTTGAACATAATGTGCATAAAAGTGGGCATGTTACATACATAAAGTAGTTATGTCCGTCCCTCGTCAGTGGCCCGCTGGTCAGGTCACTGAGTTTGCTCCTCAGTGGTCACCAGTTTGAATCTCTGCGGGTAAACATGTGAATAAGGTGTCTGTGTGTATAAACTGGTAGTTAACTGTAAACTTCTTCTAAAAAAAAAAAATAGTAGTTATGTCTTTTGCTTCATATTAGCTCTTCAGAAGCATGTATACTAAATTATAGTTGGTTTTATTTAAATGTTCATGGCAGAATTGACGAAAGCAAAAAAATTGTTACCCAAGCTTAAAAGGGATCTCGATTTTGCAATCTAAGCTACAATCTTAGCTCCGATACCACTTAGCTAAGGAGAAATCAGTCCCCTTATCAAGTTTATCATTCTATATATGGACCATGGACCTGACATATGCTTAGACCTAATGTGACCCAATTTTAGTAATTCCTTTTCACCTACTTTCTTGTTGCGGACTTTTTCAAACACACACAAATTACCTGTTATCATGAAGACTGTGTTGGAATTGAAGAATATAAAACGAATCTTTGAGCTAAATTATGGCAAGATCCGTTGATCGAATCAATTGGATGATGGTTGGAGTGTGTTCTCCTTCCATTGGGGATGAACGTGGTATATTCACATGTTCAATTCCGACTTCGAATGAATGAGATATTCAAGTCTAAAGATTGCCTAATTCAAAGCCAAATGGGACTAAAGGTAGCTAAAAGCATTTAGTCCCACATTAGCCATGGGATGGAAGTTTGTAGTGTATAAATAGAGAAAATTGAGAACAAAGGGCGTGCCCTTTGGATACTTGGAGTTTTCTCGCGCGAAAAAGGGAACTATGCTCGCACATGCGTGCATGCGCGCGCCGCCGCCGGCGGGCCCGGGCTCAGGTCCGGTCCCCGGGTCTGGGCTCGGGTTCGGGTTCCCTACCTGGCCTGGTTCTTTTTGAATTGGGTCTCAAGGGTATGGGTTGCTCCGCTACCCGAACCAAACCCGCTCCGCTCCGGATCCGAACCGCCCGCCAATGGATGTCTGCGAACGGATCCGAACCGCCCGCCAACGGATGTCTGAAAACCGTCTGTCAGATCTGAACTGCCCGCCAACGGATGTCTGAAAACCGTCTGTGCGGTTGGGCAGTTGAACGGTTGGGCGGTTTGGACCGAACAGCTGCGACGGTTCTGTCCGAATTGCTGCAACTGTTGGGATTTAGCGGACGAGAATGCCCCTCCCGGAGCGCTATAAATAGCGTTCCGGTTTCCCTTTCTCAGACACACCAACACCAATCTCTATCTCTCAGAATTCTAAAGCAAATTCTGAACTGGCAGTGGAGTTCTGAAGCGACTTCCAGCGAGAAGTGGGAAATCCATAACTCAGTTTCCAAAGCGACTTCCAAAGGAGATTTTGCAAAATTCGTTCTGAAAGAGGATCAGAAAATTCAACAGATTCTTTTATAGAATTGTTGTCTGAATCTGATACTTCTGAAGAAGAATATTCTTCAACCTTCCTTCGTCCTCAACAGTGGGTGCTACTCCAAAGTAAAGGCAAATATTCATTCGAATTTGTCCTTGTCCCGCTACTTCAACGATCCTGTGAAGGTACTGGTTGACTACGGTTCGACCGTACGGTGATTTGATAGTGCTATCCCAATACCGTGAAGGAGTGTTGTATTTTAGGAGACCAGCATCCATTATCCCGTTAGCACCGGTGCGAGGGACGTAATTGTCTTAAGGAGATTCGCTCTAAGCGTACCTTACTCTAAATACTGTACAAGTGATTAAATTCTTTATACAGGGGATATATTGATATTCAGTATATCGAGACTGACTTAGATTCAGTCTAATTGGTGTTTAACCAAGGAAGGAAATTGAAAGGTGGTTCTTAAATTAAGGAACGTTCTCTTGAACGGAAAACCTCCCACCTGATATTTGCCGACCTGACCAATTAGATTGTTGATATCTCAGTGATTTTGATTAGTTGTCAGATTGATTCCTGTTAAGCGGAATCCAACAATCTTAAGACAATTAGTTATTGAAGTTTCTTACTTCTGTTCTGCTAGAACTTGCAGAAAATGTCTGAGACTAATCAAGATAGTACAAGTAAGGCACCAAACATGCAGCTCCAAGTTTTGATGCCTACTCCACTTCCTAACCCGAAGCCGGAGAAGCCAGGAAAATTTGACGACACAGAATTCAAGAGGTGGCAACAGAAGATGCTCTTCTACTTGACCACTCTTTATCTGGCCAAATTCCTGCAGGAAGATCCATCAGAACCCGGAACTGATCGGGACTCAGTCCTTGCAGTCGATGCTTGGACACAAGGTGACTTCCTTTGCCGAAATTATGTTTTAAATGGACTGGATGACTCTCTTTACAATGTCTACAGTCCTATCACAACGGCAAAGAAGTTATGGGCCAGTCTTAACAAGAAATACAAGACTGAGGATGCTGGTACCAAGAAGTTCTTCGTAGGACGATTTCCGGAGTACAAAATGGTGGATAGCAAGACTGTAATCAGTAAGGTGTAAGAGTTCCAACTTATCTTGCACGAGATAGAAGCCGAAGGTATGATCCTACCTGAAACCTTTCAGGTTGCAACTATCGTGGAGAAACTCCTACCTGCGTGAAGAGATTTCAAGAACTACCTGAAGCACAAGCGAAAGGAGCTAAAGTTGGAAGATCTCATTGTGAGGCTTCGTATCGAGGAGGACAACCGCAAGTCCGAGAAAAGGAGCAGTAAGAACTCCTACGAAGCAAAAGCCAATGTGATCGAAGACTCAAAGGGGAAAGCGTCTACTTCCAAAGACTTAAAACAGAAGAAGACTTCCCAGGGGTACAAAGGCAAGGCCCAAACGGCAAAAACATGCGCTTCAAAGGAACCTGCTACATCTGCAATAAAGAAGGGCATAAGGCGAATGAATGTCGCAGCCGTCTCAAAAAGAACAAGAAGAGCCATCCACAGGCGAACTTGACCAACCATGAATCGCCAAGCCTTTCTGCTGTGGTGTCAGAAGTGAATCTGACAACCAATAATAAGGATTGGTGGGTAGACACTGGGGCTACCCGGCACATCTGCTCTGAGAAATTATTATTCTCAGAATATCAAAAACTAGAGCAAGATGAGCAACTATTCATGGGAAATTCAGCCGCCTCAAAGGTTGAAGGAAAAGGCAAGGTCATCCTGAAGTGGACATCGGGGAAAGAGCTTACTCTTAACGATGTGCTTCATGTTCCAGACATCCGCAAGAATCTGATCTCTGGATCAATACTTAGTAAGAAAGGATTTAGAATGGTTTTTGAATCAGTTAAATTTGTACTTACTAAGGGAGGGATGTATGTCGGAAAGGGTTATCTTATTGATGGACTTTTTAAAGCCAATGTTACAGTGGTTGATAAAAAGTATGTATATTTGTACCCGAAGCTTATAAATAAAGAAAAATCTTCTGTTTATTTGCTTGAGTCTCCTATTTTATGGCATGCTAGATTAGGACATGTAAATTACAAGTCATTAAAGAACTTGTCTAATCTGGGATATATTCCTAAACTCAACTTGGAATAAATTCGCAAGTGTGAGATTTGTGTTGAGGCCAAGTTGGCAAAAAATTCATTTCACTCAATTGATCGAAATACAGAACCTTTAGGGTTAATTCATAGCGATCTGTGTGATTTGAAGTTTATGCCAACTAAAGGCGGTAAAAAAGTATTTCATTACTTTTATTGATGACTGTACAAGATACTGTTATGTGTATCTTTTAAACAGTAAGGATGAGGTAATAAATATGTTTATAACATATAAAGCCGAAGTTGAGAATCAACTCAACAAGAAAATCAAGATTCTAAAATCCGATAGAGGGGGAGAATATGAATCAAATGATTTTAGTGAGTTATGTGCTAATTTTGGTATATCCATCAAACTACAGCACCATACACTCCTCAGCAAAATGGAATTGCTGAACGGAAGAACAGAACTTTGAAGGAGATGGTTAATTCCATGCTCGTAAGTTCTGAAGCTCCACAGAACTTGTGGGGGGAAGCTCTATTAACTGCAAATTATATTCTAAATAGAGTACCCCACAAGAAACTTGGTCTTATACCATTTGAGTTATGGCATGGAAGGACACCTTCCTACCATTACCTCAAAATGTGGGGGTGCCTTGAAAAGGTACTAGCACCATTACCTAAAAGACTAAGTTGGGAGCAAAAACTATGGACTGCATATTCATAGGATATGCCTTAATAGTAGTGCCTACAGATTTCTGGTTCATAAATCAGAAATACCAGATATTCATGTAAACATGATTATCGAATCTAGAGATGTTGTGTTCTTTGAAGACTCTTTCCATATAAACGGGAAGCAGATAAGACTTCTGGGAAAAGACACACGAGATGGCGTTCAGGGACGAAAGCCTCGAGGAACCAATTGTTAATGCGGAAACTGAACCAAGAAGAAGTCGGAGATCTAGAATCTCAAATTTTTTGTCTAGATTTCATAGCATACGCTATTGAAAGCGAGCCTCAAACATTTAAAGAGGGTATATCAACCCCAGAAGCACAAATGTGGAAAGAAGCTATATAGCGAAATAGAATCCATACTAAGTAATCATACTTGGAAATTGGTAAACTTGCTCCTCCTGCAGTAAACCAATTGGGTGTAAGTGGATTTTCAAATGAAAATTAAAACCCGATGGATCTATCGATAAGTACAAGGTTAGATTAGTAGCCAAGGGTTATCGACAAAAAGAAGGACTTGACTACTTCGATACTTATTCACCAGTAACAAGAATAACGTCCATTCGGATGTTGATTGCAATTGCAGTATTGCATAACTTAGATATCCATCAAATGGATGTCAAGATTGCATTCTTAAATGGTGAATTAAATGAAGAGATATATATGGAGCAACCTGAAGGATTTATAGTCAAGGGCCAAGAACACAAGGTGTGTAAATTGGTAAAATCCTTATACAGTTTAAAGCAGGCTCCTAAACAATGGCATGAGAAATTTGATAGTGTCATGATCAAAGATGGATTCACTATCAATGAATGCGATAAGTGTGTTTACACGAAAATAGTTGAAAATGCGTGTATCATTGTTTGTCTTTATGTAGACGACATGTTGATACTTGGGACTAATATTAAAATTATTAAGTCCACTAAAAGAATGTTATCCAACAGTTTTGACATGAAGGATCTGGGGGTTGCTGATGTAATTTTAGGAATTAAAATCACCAGAACACCAGATGGAATCAGTCTATCTCAATCTCACTACGTGGATAAGATGATAGAAAGATTCAAGGATCATGGGATAAAGGAGAATACAAATTCTTTTCTCCCACACGTCCACCTTCATAAGAATATAGGAACTGGAATACGCCAGTTGGAGTATTCTCATATTATCGGAAGTCTAATGTATTTGATGAATTGCACTAGACCCGATATTGCTTACGTTGTAAGCAAGTTAAGTAGATACATTAGCAATCCTAGTGATCAACATTGGACCGCTCTACTACGAGTATTGGGTTACGTATCACATACCAAGGAATATGCCTTGAGATATGGACAGTATCCACCTGTACTTGAAGGATACAGTGATGCTAATTGGATTGCAGATTCTGAGGAATCAAAATCAACTAGCGGATACATATTTACTCTAGCAGGAGCAGCGGTATCATGAAAATCTTCTAAGCAAACATGTATTGCCCGTTCCACTATGGAATCGGAATTCATAGCTTAGATAAGGCTGGAGAAGAAGCAGAATGGTTTCGACAATTCTTGAAGATATATCATTATGGCAAAAGCTAGTGCCCGCTTATATATACACTGCGATAATCAAGCAGCTATATCTAGGGCACAAAATGTTATATACAACGGTAAGTGTAGACATATTCGTCATAGACATAATACCGTGAAGCAGTTGCTCTCAATTGGAATTATCTCTATTAACTTTGTATCGTCAAAGGATAATTTAGCGGATCCGCTTACTAAAGGTTTAAGTGGAGAGCGTAAAAACTGCGCATCGAGGGGAATGGGTCTAAAAGCCTAACCTTACCGAGTCAACTTAATGGAAATCTCACTTAGCGACTGGAGATCCCACGGACTAAGTTCAAGAGGAAAAACTAGTTATGATTGACTCAACAAGTAAGCACTTGGGAGCTTGACTCCAATCCATTCCTAAGGTGCACATAAGTGCTTTTCTACAAGTGATAAGCTTAATGCTTTTAATGATGCCTATATCTTGTTACTAAACAAGTGGAGTAGAGTAGACTACTCTTAATAGGACGATCACCTATGTGAGTATAGAGTTGGGTCGGCTCTTTGGGAATTTCTATGGAGGCTGTTATTCCCTAAAGATACTCTCTGAAACCAAGAATGTTCAGGGCCAAAACGGACACAACCGAGAACCAAAGTTGATTTGGAAAGTCACTGTGTGAGGCTTGTTGACTTGGCTTACACTAACGACTAACAGTTCAAGACCTAGTTCACTGATTAGCCAGTAAGTCCGATAAAGCTTTCGCTATAGAAGGTTCAAGACCTAGTTCACCATCCTGATGCAGTTTCTTTTCTAAAGTACCTTTCACAATAGAGTCAGTCTCTTTGTGTGTCATTTCCTTGAATCTCCATTCATTGTGGGGGATTGTTGGAATTGAAGAATATAAAAGCGAATTTTTGAGCTGAATTATGGCAAGATCCGTTGATCGAATCAATTGGATGATGGTTGGAGTGTGTTCTCCTTCCATTAGGGATGAACGTGGTATATTCACATGTTCAATTCCGACTTCGAATGAATGAGATATTCAAGTCTAAAGATTGCCTAATTCAAAGTCAAAATGGGACTAAAGGTAGCTAAAAGCATTTAGTCCCACATTGACTATAGGATGGAAGTTTGTGGTGTATAAATAGAGAAAATTGAGAACAAAGGCGTGCCCTTTGGGTACTTGGAGTTTTCGTGCGCGAAAAGGAGGGAACTATGCTCGCACATGCGTGCATGCGCGCGCTCGCCGCGGGCGGCGGCCGCCGGCCGGCCGGCGCCGGTGCCGGGCCGGGCTCGGGTCTGGGTCTGGGTCTGGGGGTTCAGGTTCGGGTTCGTGTTCCCTACCTGGCCTGGTTCTTTTTGAATCGGGTCTCAAGGGTATGGGTTGCTCCGCTACCCGAACCAAACCCGCTCCGCTCCGGATCTGAACTGCCCGCCAATGGATGTCTGCGAACGAATTCGAACCGCCTGCCAATGGATGTCTGAAAACCGTCTGTCAGATCCGAACCGCCCGCCAACGGATGTCTGAAAACCGTCTGTGTGGTTGGGCAGTTGGACAGTTGGGCGGTTTGGACCGAACAGTTGCGACGGTTCTGTCCGAACCGCTGTAACTGTTGGGATTTAGCGGACGAGAATGCCCCTCCCGGAGCGCTATAAATAGCGCTCCGGTTTTCCTTTCTCAGACACACCAACAACAATCTCTCTCTCTATCTCTCAGAATTCTAAAGCAAATTCTGAACTGGCAGTGGAGTTCTGAAGCGACTTCCAGCGAGAAGTGAAAAATCCGTAACTCGGTTTCCGAAGCGACTTCCAAAGGAGATTCTGCAAAATTTGTTCTGAAAGAGGGATCAGAAAATTCAACAGATTCTTTTATAGAATTGTTGTCTGAATCTGGTACTTCGGAAGAAGAATATTCTTCAACCTTCCTTCGTCCTCAACAGTGGGTGCTACTCCAAAGTAAAGGCAAATATTCATTCGAAATTTGTCCTTGTCCCGCTGCTTCAACGATCCTATGAAGGTACTGGTTGACTACGGTTCGACCGTACGGTGATTTGGTAGTGCTATCCAAATACCGTGAAGGAGTGTTGTATCTTAGAAGACCAGCGTCCATTATCCCGTTAGCACCGGTGCGGGGGACGTAATTGTCTTAAGGAGATTCGCTCTAAGCGTACCTCACTCCAAATACTGTATAAGTGAATTAAATTCTTTATACAGGGGATATACTGATATTAAGTATATCGAGACTGACTTAGATTCAGTCTAATTGGTGTTTAACCAAGGAAGGAAATTGAAAGGTGGTTCTTAAATTAAGGAACGTTCTCTTGAACAGAAGACCTCCCACCTGATATTTATCGACCTGGCCAATTAGATTGTTGATTTCTCAGTAATCTTGATTAGTTGTCAGATTGATTCCTTTTAAGCATAATCCAATAGACTGAAGTAAAGAGGTTGATATTGTGGTGTTATCTGTTGCCCGCCAACGACAACAACCCTGATAGAGGATCCTTCCCTGAATCTCCCACACACGAAGAACAATCACAACCAGTACACCGGAGGAAGAACACACGCAAACAACCAATTTAACGAGGTTCGGCCTCAACGCCTACGTCCTCGGGGCAATCAGAAGAGAGATTAATTTACTTGGAAGAAGATTACAATGGATAGCAGCCCCTTTGAATGCAAGAGAGCTCCAGCCTTTTCCTTCTCAAGGATCTTCAACAAGATACAAACCCTAGAAAACAGCCAACCCCTTAAATACAAACAGATTTTCAAATCTGCAATCGCAGCCCGCACCCGCTTGTCGGTCGACCGGGCAGTCGACCGGGTGCCCAACAGAGAGTTGGGTACTTTCAGTCGGTTGACCGACCGGTCGACCGAGCTCCAACTTGTGTACGTTGTGCACGTCGGTCGACCGGGCTGGTCGACCAAGCTTCTGATACTGCGGGCCAGTCGACCGGGCCGGTCGACCGGCCAACTTGCACCTGCTGCTGTTGGCTTGTTTTCTGCTGCTGTTTCCCTTCGTCTTCGTCGTCGACTTCCTCGGCGATCACTCGACGACCCCTCGACGATCCTTATCAACTTTCCCATCAGTAAACTCTCTCTTTCCAACAATTCTCCACCTCGGCGAAGATTTTTCCTAAAATCTGAGCCGATCTCCAACGAACCCCAGTCCATCACCTGGCGAAATCCATCACGATCTCGGCGAAATCAACACAAGATCTCGGCTTGCGCGCACCGGACGAAATCGACACACGATCTCGGCGAAATCGACACACGATCTTGGCTTGGAATCTTTAGCTTAGCTATCCCTAGAAAATATCGTACATGCCTTCCCTGCACTTCACCTTAGGAGAATTTTCAAACATGCCAATTACAATACCGTGGCTTCTACTCGTCAACTGCACGACCTCACGAAGACTTCCTCACGAGCCAACACTGACTCTCCAACTGACTAGCTCTATCTAGTCTACTGTCTTCCACTGACGGTCCAACCAAGTCTGCGTAGAGCACACCAAACATTCATCGGCTTCAACTGGATGCACATCATTCCTTATGCAAGCTCAACATCTTCTCACCGGAAGATCACCTGTTCATCGAGATCACAACACCTCATCAATACGTGAAGTCCAACTGGCCACAACGCTTCACCTCTACGTGAAGCCTTCCACCTCTACGTGAAGCTCCAAACGGCCACAACTCTTCACCTCTGCGTGAAGTTCAACTGGTCACAACACTTCACCTCTACGTGAAGTTCCAAACAGCCATAACTCTTCACCTCTGCGTGAAGTTCAACTGGCCACGACACTTCACCTCTACGTGAAGTTCCATCGACCACAACTCTCCACCTCTACGTGAAGATCCAAACAACTTCTCGAGAACCAAATAGCTTCATAAGAGTTGCATCACCAAATGGCTGCGCCTTTACGGCTGCCTACGTACCTTTGCCCAAAAGGATCAAGCCAACCATAGTTCATTTAGATGAGCTTCATCAAGCTCAAGCACTGGTACCTCTATTTGTAGCAGTGAACCTGTCTGACCGAGTCATATAAACCCTTCCCGACCATCATGGAGGGCAACGGCCTTCAACTTCAGCTTGTCACGATCACAAGCTTGAGATTCATGCTTCTTTCCCCACAAGCGTGATTTCACCTTGGTTCCAATAGCTGCAAACATCTCGACATCCACAACAATGTCTTCATCCTGTTCAGCATCAACTTTGGTTTCATGATCTCCACCCGTTGTCACATCCGGTGAAATCTCCTCTAATGCCGAACCAACTGGAGATGATGGAGTAGTATCAACCTCCACCCGCTGCGATCCTTCCTTGGTCTCCGTCCTCTCCACCTGCTGAGAGACGTTGGACTTCAATACTGAAGTCTCTCCAAAAGTGACATGCCTGCTCATCACGATCTTCTTGTCTTCGGGATACCACAACCTGTAGCTATTTCTCTTGACGCCCAAATAAACAAACCTCTTTGCTCGCGGATTCAACTTGCCATTCTTGGCACTGAAGTAGGCCGGACTTCCAAACTCCCGCAGCAAACAATGATCTTGAGCAGCTTCCCCAGACCAAATATCCAATGGAGCTTTACCTCCTATCGCAGTCGATCTGCTCATGAGATGGCTAGCATACTCAGTCGCCTCAGCCCAAAACGACCTGTCTAATCCTACATTAGACAACAACCTCCGAACCTCCTCCAGCAAGGGACGGACTACATCTTTAGCCAACCCATCTGTACCTGTTGTGAAGTGAGTTGCAATACCTGTATTCTGACCAAATCGTAGGAACTGGTACATGTCCTTTCCAACATTACCAATATGAAGCTCCTTTATCTTCCTACCTATCTGCCTCTCCATTTTTCCTTTCCACTTCATCAACACATCTAGGACTTCACCCCTTTGTCTCATGGGATATATCCAAACCTGCCTAGATGAACCATCAATAAATGAGACAAAGTACCTGTGACCTCCAAGCGATGCCGTCTTAGCAGGTCCCCATACGCTCATGTGAACACAATCAAGAAGACCTTCATTGTGGTGAGTACTGGTGCTGAATCTTACCTTCTTCTTATCCAGAACGTTGTGTTCACCTTCCAACTTGCAGGTTGTAGCACCTTCCATTTCCTTCTTTGCAGGAGCTCGCAAAGATTCTTCTTCTTCCTATCCGACCTTTCCCTGCCAGACCTCCGGGCCACCATCATCTGAGGAACTCAAAGTCTCCACCTAATCTGTAATCGTACTACCCTTCAAGTAGTAGAGGTTGCTTCGGCGGACGGCCTTCATCACCACCATCGAGCCCTTGATCATCCTGAGATCGCCATCTCTAACAGATATCATCATACCCGATGCTTCCAAAGTGCCAACTGAGATAAGGTTCCTTTTGAGCTGAGGTACATACCTCACCTCCTTCAACTCTCGAACTATCTCATCATCCATCTTGATGCGGACTGTACCCATCCCTTCTATATTACATGGATGATCATTCCCCATAACCGTGTAACATCCATCCAGCTTCTCAAAGCTAGAAAAACAGGCCCTGTTCGGGCACACATGATAGGTGGCTCCGCTATCCAAGATCCACTCAGCACTATCTGAGTTACTAATAGTAGGGGTAGTAACCGAGAGAGAGAACACTGAAGAGTCATCATCCGATCCATCCGCCTGTGCGAGATTCGCCTCGGTCTTTGACTCCACCTTCTTACCTTTGGCCTTCGGGCATTCTGCTTTCCAGTGTCCTAATTCCTTGCACAAGGCACACTGATTCCTTTTCAGATTTCTGAAACCCGGCCTGTACTTAGATCTTCCTCTAACCTCCTTGCCCTTCCTCGATGAACTTCTGCCTCTTACTTCCAGTGCCTCCGCCGATGAGCTTAACCTAGAAGGATGTCTCTTCTTCTTCCTCATCTCATAACTAGTCAGTGCAGATGACACCTCATCATAATCCAAGGTCTGCCTTCCATTGATGAAGGTCAGAGTGAATGTCTCATACTCCTCCGCCGGGAGTGAGTTCAGAAAGATGATCGCCTTATCTTCCTGATTGAGACGGGAAAGGTGTTGTATTGTGGAGTATAATTTGCACACAAAATATATTCAATGAAAGAGTGAAGGTTTAGAGTCAACCTTAGTGCTTGATCACTCCACAAATGTATTCAAAATGATTAATATACCCTTTCCAATCTCGTTATAGCATGGGCTATACCGAGTCGATTCTCAGGGAGAGCTTGCGATGGAAGCGTTACGGTTCGTAGTGAAGAAAAGAAAACGAAAGTTCTTCTTTGTCTTAAAAGAATGAATAAAACATGGAAAAAGAAATGAAAGAATCGGTGGATATGTTCATGATGGAAAAAGAAAAGAAATCAAAACAAGATTGGCTTGGAAATAAAACTAAAAGAATGAAAACCTTGTAGAAGATTTGAAGATGGAGAAAACCATGACTAGCTAACCTTACTACCTTGCTAAAACTTACTAAACTCCGTGATGGTGAATGTGTGCCTCATGTTGATTCATCGGCAAAGATTTGTCTTGCGTGTTGGTCTAATTACTTTCCCACTTGAATGATGGGTGATCACTCTTGGACTTGTCTTGTAGACGCATAGATGTCATTGGCCTACAAGATAGACTTTCAATAATGGAATCAAAAGAGCGACACTCAAGGGATGCTAAGGAAGAAGATACAACATTCATTAATTGAAGTAAAGAAGTTGTACAACAAATAGCATATGTTTAGTGATCCATCTCCATGTTCCATCAAGGCACTTGTTCTAAAGACAAGGCTCTAAATGAGGCACACATGAATCATATGGAGAATTACAACAAGATATAGCCAAGCATGAAAGTAACCCATCGGAGAAGAGAAGGCCATACAACTTGCAAGATTAAAGATAGCAATCACCCATGAGTTAGTAGTTAGCAAGGTTAGTGGTTAGCTAGTTCATGTTAGAAAAGTTAGCTACTAGCCATAAGAAAAGAAAAGCAAAGCATGAATTAAATTGCAAGTAAAGTAAAGCTAGAAGTAAAGAAAGCAAGTAATACTAGAAAATGCTCAAGTAGAGAAGAAGAGAATGGATCAATCCTTACTTCACAAGTTGTCACTCCTTGGTGTACACAAGCTTTCTCTCTCTTACAACTCTCTTTTGCAGAATTTCTAGGGAGGAAGAAGGAGATCTAAAGAACTAAATCCTAGAGAAAAAAATACAAAATTACAAAGCTTTATCCTATCATCTCTCCTCTTCTGTTCTCTTTTTTCGCAGGTCCTTGGTCCAGTATTTATAGCCTCAGAGAGAAGTCTCCAGAAGGTGGACAGGTGGCAGAAATCTGGGATTGAATGGCCCAGATCTTGCCGCAAATTGGCGGAAAAATCTAGGTTTTGGCGGCAAGATCAAGTCTGTTGGGCAACAGATTCTTGTTACAACTTTGTTATGAAGTTGTTATCCACGTGGCCTTCTGGAAGATTGAGTTGTTGCGAGGATCTCTCCTGATTCTGGATTCAAATTTGGGCTCTCTTTTGGGCTTTTGAATTAATCTCTTTAATTATTGCTAATTAAAGAGATTTTGGGCCTTTTCTCCATTTGAGTGTGGACCTGTAAAAATATAGAGAAGATGAGTAAAAATCATACTTTTATTTGCAAAAATGCATGGGAATGATATGGTAAAATATGCAAAATTGAGTTACAATCACACCCCCACACTTATTCTTTTACTCGTCCCGAGCAAAACAAAGAAAAGAAAAACTATACTACCATTTATTACACCACTTTCGCAGGTGACGCGATTGCACTGAGCATGTGCAACAAGCCGTTAAACCTCTAGGTTACCCTAGAGGAGGAGTGTTGTCTCCTGAGGGTTTTCAGCGGATTGCACCCACAAAATCCATAAAGAAAGAAGACAAATGTTAGTGTTTTGAAAATTCATTTTGAAAGAGAGACATGTTTTTGAACTATTTTTGCAAAAATATAAGTGATCTAAGGTCATAAGTCCACCTATAATCATTCTCCCTTAAACTTAGTATCTATGCAAGATCTTGTCTTCAATTAAGACAAGAATTCAAAATTGGCTTGAATATTTTATCTTTCATAAAACCTAGATAGTATGCACACCGTGACAGTGAAGATTTCTGGGATTTCAACTCTAACCATCAAGCCATTTATTTATATATATTTATTTTCTTTTCTCTTTTTTCTTCCCTTAGTTTAGGCTTTCTAGTTCACCCTTGTAACGAGCCTATAACCGATGACTCTCAAACCAGTCGGTCTTAGGGCACCAGATGAGAAAACATCCCTCGGGTTTAAGGACTCAAGTGAAAAAGGCCACGAAACTAAAGGGGATTATTTATTTCCTTTACCACCGTTAGGCGTGAATAATCATGCTTCTTGAGGCACAATTATCCTGCTTAATAAGTGATGTTTTTTTTATATATATATTTTTTCTTTTTCTTTTTTTATGGCCTTTTTGGTCTTTGTTTCCATCCCAAAAACGTGTAAGTGTGAAGTGCATACTTTCTAAGGCAAAAAATTCAAGATAAAAATATCTCCCCAATTTTTCTTACTTAGCCTATAATTTTAAACATGATCTATTATTTCAACTAGGTTTAAGATGTCATAATTAAGGCTTCTTAATTTCTAAGATACATCTTAATTTTCTTAAAAATAAATCAAAACTTTGTCTCTTATTTCAAAAAGTTTTTAAAGAAAGAGAAAATTCCTATACAAAAGGGAAGATCATAAAAGAAGTGTAAAAGAAAGAAAATCTAAAAACTCTATGTTAGTAAACCCTCCCCCACACTTATTTCATGCATTGTCCTCAATGCATCATGATATATGTATGCATGAAATAAAATGAAAAGGGAAGGAGAAAAAAAAAATTACCTTAAGGTGGTGGTTCCGGTGGTGGTCTGATTGGTCCACGAAACATGACCCAATCAACTTTGCTTTGGGTTTTGAGGAACCCACCAGAAATATCGTGAATATAACCCACTAAAAAGATAAATCCATGAAGGATCTTTATTAAGTAATGGACCCCATCTAATTTTCATTTTCTATAATTAATTTCGGAGTCAAAGTTGTCAACCACCTTGTCCCAGAATGGTGTATGAAATGATAGAACGGTTGACTTGGACTCAGGAAGGACAGGAACTAATATCGACTCAGGAAGGTGACTTAAGTCGAGTAAAGGTTCAGGAGTCGAAATGAGTTCAGGAATTTGGTCCAAGTCAAAAAGTTGAAACTCCAGTCCACATGTATTGTCCAACAATGGAATGTGACCTAATACGGGTGATATCTCTTTACTTCCAATATTAAAGAATTCAAGCTCATCGCCATACAATTCTTCAAAACTAAGGTCAACGTTTTCCGTCAGAATTGTACAATCAGTTTCAGAAGTAAAGAGATTGTGAGAATCTAGGTCACATTTCTCATGTAGTTCAATACCAAAGAATGGAGAACTTGCCAATTTGTCAATAGTATCTTCAGAAGTGTATAATTGGTCAAGTTCAATATGATCCTCAAAGATGGGTGATTCAACTTCATTATGAATTGGGACAGGATCCAATGTCGATTCCGGAAAAAGATTGAAGTCAGGTAAAGTTACCGGAGTCATTATTGAATCAGGAAAAAGAATTGAATCACTAAGTTGGGGTTCAAGATCACATTCCTCATGTAGTTCAATTCCACAAAAATGTGAACTTGCCAATTTATCAATGGGACTTTCAAAAGTATGAAATTGGTCAAGTTCAATATGATCATCATAAAAATTTGGTGATTCAATTTCACAGTGAACTGGCACTGGATCCAATACTGACTTTGAAAATGGAGTGAAATCAGATAAAGATACGGGAGTCATTATTGGATCAGGAAGTAGAATCGAATCATCAAGTGGAAGTTCAGGATCATATTCATGTTCAAGTTCAATTTCAGGAAAAGGAAAACTTGCCAAAATGTCAATGGGTTTTAAAGTTTGGACAAGTTTAGGTGGTTGTGCTGAAATTGAATCATGATTTCCAAAATGACAGGAGTCTTGAGTCATATCAATAGAGTGTGGCATAGCTGAATTAGTCAAAGGTTGATAAGATAGAGTCTCCTCATTCCTATAGATGTTAACTAATTGACTCAATTGTTCATCCACCTTATTGAAAGACTCGGCACGTGTTTTTTGATATTGTAACAAAGACTCTTGCAAGATGTCTATACTCTTTTCTAAACGTGATATTTCTACAGATGGCTGCTCTAGAATGGGAGTATAAGAATCTTGACTTTGGAAAGTTTGTGAATAATGTGAGTCACAAATGTGTGTAGATTGAAGCTTGGACTCACATAAGAGTTCTTTACTCGTTTTCAAGGTAAATGGTTGTTCATTATGAAAAGGTGGAACTGAGTAAGACTCTTGAAAATACTGTAGAATTGGAGAGGCCAATGTTTGCAGTTTTTGCTCGGCCCTTTGTAAATTGGCTTCTAAACTCCTTAGTAACTCAGATTTTTCTTCAATTGGTGGTTCAGAAAAAGGAGTATGAGAAGCAAAATCGGGAAATGGATGTTGTGGATATTGTGGACTTGGTGGATATGGTGGACAAGGAGTTTGAGAATTTGACTCGGGGTATGTGAATCCCCAATTACTTGGTGAAGAGTTGAAATTATTTTGGAAATTATAGTTATTAGATGGGGGGTATGGGTCATATTGATTCGGATAAGGCCAACCCGGCGTATGTGGTTGGTGCATATTGTAAAACACCGGGTTGGAATTATCCGAATATGAAGTCGGTGTGAAATATGGATTATTATTAGGATGGAAAGAATTGTGATTGTTGAATGCCATATCACACAATGAAATACAAACAAAAAGAAACAAACAAATAAACAATCAAGAAAGAAAAAAAAATTCTAACCTAAGTTAGGGTAGACCTATGACCTAGACGACTCCTAACTGATTAGACCGTCCACGGGAGGTTTAGTGTAGACTTTGACTATAAGCGAATCAGCCAGGAAAGGGTAAGGTTGGTGGGAGGTTTTCCGTCAGAGACGTTCCTTAATTAAGTAACCAGCAACCTTCGGGCTTTCGGCCCTCAATCCCTTTCCTAGACACTGATTTTACAAAAGTCACTTTCTAACACTTTTCCCCCTTAGGATAATCTCCTAAGTGAGTCCGAGATGTCGCTAGGGCCAACGTCTACTTTTTTTATTAAATTAGGCTTGGGTTAGTGAGTGCTGGGATGGTGGTTTTCGGGCTAAGGAAAGGGTGATAAAATCCCCACCTTATCTTATTTATGGGTTATGCCCTTAAAATTAGATTGTGCAAGTGTACGAGATATAACAAGGATTCACTCAAAGCATGAAAATCAAGTAAGAGATGATTCCTAATCTACATGCAATACAAAACGTACCTTGCCTCCAGCACTCTTCAACAGTAAAAGTAAATGAGTTGAAAAGACACGTGCCTAATGATGCAAATGTCTAAACAATTTTTAACGATTTCAACCAATTTTTTACTGTTGACTTATTAGCAGGAGTATGGTGAAGAATACAAGAAATTAAGTACTGCAGCGATGTATTTTGCAGAACCAGAAGCCCTGCAGAAAACTTGTTAGGAGTTCACTCCTCCTTGCCGCAATTCTGCGGCAAAAACCCAGAATTTGCGGCAATTCAGAGGGATCCTGGTCTCTGCTTTCGAGAGCAGAGGCCCAGGTCCACTTATATGTTTCTGCAATGCAAATTTTCCTGTTTCTTCAACCTGTAACCTGCAACAGAGAAGAAGATTCGTTTTAGTTCTTCACTTGAAATCAAAAACCGTTACTCTCCCCGGCAACGGCGCCAAAAATTTGATTGAGACAAGAAAGGTGTTGTATTGTGGAGTATAATTTGCACACAAAATATATTCAATGAAAGAGTGAAGGTTTAGAGTCAACCTTAGTGCTTGATCACTCCACAAATGTATTCAAAATGATTAATATACCCTTTCCAATCTCCGTTATAGCATGGGCTATACCGAGTCGATTCTCAGGGAGAGCTTGCGATGGAAGCGTTACGGTTCGTAGTGAAGAAAAGAAAACGAAAGTTCTTCTTTGTCTTAAAAGAATGAATAAAACATGGAAAAAGAAATGAAAGAATCGGTGGATATGTTCATGATGGAAAATGAAAAGAAATCAAAACAAGATTGGCTTGGAAATAAAACTAAAAGAATGAAAACCTTGTAGAAGATTTGAAGATGGAGAAAACCATGACTAGCTAACCTTACTACCTTACTAAAACTTACTAAACTCCGTGATGGTGAATGTGTGCCTCATGTTGATTCATCGGCAAAGATTTGTCTTGCGTGTTGGTCTAATTACTTTCCCACTTGAATGATGGGTGATCACTCTTGGACTTGTCTTGTAGACGCATAGATGTCATTGGCCTACAAGATAGACTTTCAATAATGGAATCAAAAGAGCGACACTCAAGGGATGCTAAGGAAGAAGATACAACATTCATTAATTGAAGTAAAGAAGTTGTACAACAAATAACATATGTTTGGTGATCCATCTCCATGTTCCATCAAGGCACTTGTTCTAAAGACAAGGCTCTAAATGAGGCACACATGAATCATATGGAGAATTACAACAAGATATAGCCAAGCATGAAAGTAACCCATCGGAGAAGAGAAGGCCATACAACTTGCAAGATTAAAGATAGTAATCACCCATGAGTTAGTAGTTACCAAGGTTAGTGGTTAGCTAGTTCATGTTAGAAAAGTTAGCTACTAGCCATAAGAAAAGAAAAGCAAAGTATGAATTAAATTGCAAGTAAAGTAAAGTTAGAAGTAAAGAAAGCAAGTAATACTAGAAAATGCTCAAGTAGAGAAGAAGAGAATGGATCAATCCTTACTTCACAAGTTGTCACTCCTTGGTGTACACAAGCTTTCTCTCTCTTACAACTCTCTTTTGCAGAATTTCTAGGGAGGAAGAAGGAGATCTAAAGAACTAAATCCTAGAGAAAAAAATACAAAATTACAAAGCTTTATCCTATCATCTCTCCTCTTCTGTTCTCTTTTTTCGCAGGTCCTTGGTCCAGTATTTATAGCCTCAGAGAGAAGTCTCCAGAAGGTGAACAAGTGGCAGAAATCTGGGATTGAATGGCCCAGATCTTGCCGCAAATTGGCGGGAAAATCTAGGTTTTGGCGGCAAGATCAAGTCTGTTGGGCAACAGATTCTTGTTACAACTTTGTTACGAAGTTGTTATCCACGTGGCCTTCTGGAAGATTGAGTTGTTGCGAGGATCTCTCCCGATTCTGGATTCAAATTTGGGCTCTCTTTTGGGCTTTTGAATTAATCTCTTTAATTATTGCTAATTAAAGAGATTTTGGGCCTTTTCTCCATTTGAGTGTGGACCTGTAAAAATATAGAGAAGATGAGTAAAAATCATACTTTTATTTGCAAAAATGCATGGGAATGATATGGTAAAATATGCAAAATTGAGTTACAATCACTTCCTCATCTATCGTGACATCCACGTTTATCAAGTCTGTAAGAAGCTTAGTATATCGGTTGATGTGTTCATTCATTGTGCTTCCCTTCTTCATTTGAAAACTGTACAGCTTACTCTTAAGCTGCAACCTGGACTCAACACTCTTAGTCAGGTATTTCTTCGCCGACGTCTCATGTTGTGCAAGGTATTTTATGTCTTGCGACAAACATGAACGTATCAATCCACATGCCGACCTGTTCTTCTTTGCCCACTCTTCATCAGTGGTCGTGCTCTTCTTCTTCTCCAATAGGAGAGTATTTTCGAGGTTCGATGCATTCAGCGCATCCATAACCTCACATCTCCACATCCCGAAGTTATTTGTACCGTTGAACTTGACAACTTCAATCCTCTGGTGAGAATTCATTGTCTTAGCCGAAGCAATTTCTTCTGCCATTGAGATTTATTGATCCTCTATCTATGCGGAAGAACAATCAACTAGAAATAGATCTCTACTCAGATAAAAAATTGGATTTTTTACCTTTTCCTTGAAATCCTAGATTAAGTTTCTCTCCGGATCTACTACACCACAGATTTCACGAGCCCTCCTTGCGTCCTCCTGAGATCGACACACGATCCCACGAACACCAATACCTCTGATAGGAGATCGACACACGATCTCCACCAAATCAGATCTCGAGCCCTTCGAATCTTCAGAAATCCCAAGCCAAACCTGGAAGCTCTGATACCACTTGTTGCCCGCCAACGACAACAACCCTGATAGAGGATCCTTCCCTGAATCTCCCACGCACGAAGAACAATCACAACCAGCACAAAAACAATCACCGGAGAAAGAACACACGCAAACAACCAATTTAACGAGGTTCGACCTCAACGCCTACGTCATCAGGGCAATCAGAAGAGAGATTAATTTACTTGAAAGAAGATTACAATGGCTAGCAGCCTCTTTGAATGCAAGAGAGCTCCAGCCGTTTCCTTCTCAAGGATCTTCAACAACATACAAACCCTAGAAAACAGCCAACCCCTTAAATACAAACAGATTTTCAAATCTGCAATCGCAGCCCGCCCCCGCTTGTCGGTCGACTGGGCGGTCGACCGACCCTTCCACCGGTCGACCGGGCGGTCGACCGGGTGCCCAAGAGAGAGTTGGGTACTTTCAGTCGGTCGACCGACCGGACAACCAAGCTCCAACTTGTGCACGTTGTGCACGTCGGTCGACCCGGCCGGTCGACCCGAGAGCTTCTGATACTGCGGGCCAGTCGACCGGGCCGGTCAACCGGCCAACCTGCACCTGCTGCTGTTGGCTTGTTTTCTGCTGCTGTTGCCCTTCGTCTTCGTCGTCGACTTCCTCGGCGATCACTCGACAACCCCTCGACGATCCTTATCAACTTCCCCATCAGTAAACTCTCTCTTTCCAACATTATCTACTTTATTTCACACATGAGAGGGAAATTTTATATCAAGATAGTGAGCTTATATTCTACGAATGTACTATATTTTCGAGCCGGCCATCTGTGAGAGAGTCCCCCCTCCACTTGACACGTTGCATTGAAGGCAGCTTCCCTGACCTCTGCCCTTCGAAGAACAGAATTTCCATGCACAAAGCATCTCCATAATCGAAAGAGTCAGCAGATAAGCACGCATCCTCCTCCCCCTCAGTCGCAATAATACAAAACCCATATGCAATTATCAAAAGCAAAAACACGCGCATCATCAAACTCTTCTCTAGTGCAGTTCCTGAGTCTCCATAACATGCTAGTCCAGTATGTATAGAAATTTATGGAGCAGGAGTTCGCGTTGCGTGGGGAGATGGACATGTTCGAGCTTCAAACTAGTCTTGGGTAAGCGTATCTGAAGAACGTAACCAGATATGCGAGCCCATACCCGCATTCTTTTCTCCGTCTTCTTTGTTGATGATCTTTCCATCATATTCCCCTGAGTTATGATTAGTGTTCAGTTGGAAATGTATTGCGGGAAGACTGTTTCCGATTTAGGTAACAAAATCATGTAGTGGTTGTAGGGAGAGAGGAGATAAAAATTATGATAGAATTTTTTAAACTCATCGGAAGAAATAATGTAGAGATCGGAAGCCCAAAGGGAGCGAGAACGCATCGAATTGCAGGCCAGCAACAATGGCCGGCCGACTGCCCGGCCGACCAGCGTGCACAACATGCACAGGGCAGCTCGGTCGACCGCCTAGTCGACCGTAGCAGGAGAACGGCCAACCGACTAGCATGCATGAGTCTCGGTTGGACTCAGTCGACCAACTGGTCGACCGAGTGGATGAGTTGGTCGACTGTCCGGTCGGCCGACAGGCGTATCTGGGCGCGATCTGCATCTCCTTTCAGGATTCAGACTTCATTTCAGAATTGGAGTCAAATCCAATTGGATTTCCTAAAATTCCTGGGTCTCTCTGGCTATAAATAAAGGGGTAGAACCCTCTTGAATTATATGCAAGGTACAAGTTGTATTGATTGTTGAATCAATAAAATCTCTCTCCCTTACCCCGAGGACGTAGACAAATTGCCGAACCTCGTTAAATAATGTATTTACTTTCTCTCTTATTTCTTTGTTCTTATTTTTGGGGTACTTTGCTGCATCTATCTCTATTGGTGGATTCCTCATTGGTTGTTACCCCGCGTCCAATGAGTGGTATCAGAGCTTCCCAGGTTCATCGTGGGATCGTGTGTTGATTCCAAGAGCATTGGTGGCTATTTGGCGGAGATCGTTTGTCGATCTCGAGGCAACGTAGGGACTGTTTGTGGGATCATGTGTCGATCTCAGAAAAGCGTTCGGATTGCTCGAGGAATCAAATTTGGTGGAGTTGATCGTTTCAGAAACTCTTCTAATGTTTCACTTTGAGATAAAGATCTAATCTTTATTTAGTTTTTTGATATAATTTCGTTTATTTTCCGCATTGTTTTGAGAAATCAATTGAGAAGATGACCGGAGATAGTACATCTACGGTGAAATTCATGAACCTACATCCATTAAAGATTGATGTGGTAAAGTTTGACGATAAGAACAACTTCGAAAAGTGAAGATTGAGGTGATGGATGCATTGACGGCATCAAACTCGAAGACACTCTATGGTTGAAGAAAAAGCAAGATTCTACTTCTGAAGAAAATTGAGACAAGATGAACCGAACAATATGTGGTTTGATAAGGTTCTGTTTGAACAAGACATCAAGTATCATGTGTTACATGAAACATCTGCAAAGCAGTTGTGGGAGATCCTGGAGAACAAATATCTGACAAAGAGCATCGAGTCATGGCTGCAAATAAAAGGGAGGCTTTATCGCATCCAGATGAAGAGAGGACTCTCCATTGATGGACACAGAAACAACTACACCAATCTTCTTACAGGCCTAGTTAATGTGGAAGAGGATAAGGCAGTGATTTTTTTGAATTCTCTTCCTGACGAAGAGTATAAGACCTTTACTCTTACCTTGATCAATGGTAGACAAACACTTAACTACAATGAAGTGTCGACTGCTCTTATAAACTATGAAGTAAGGAGGTAAGATAGACTATCTTCTCACGGGAGTACATCAGCAGAGGCGTTGGCAGTAAGAGGCAGAAGTTTCAATAGGAAGGGTAAAGGTAATTGATTGGTATTCAATTCTGCATATTTTACCACATTATTCCCATGCATATTACAAATAAAAATATGATTTTTACTCATATTCTCTCTATTTTTGCAGGTCCACATCTGAAATGAGAAAAAGCCCAAAATCTCTTTAATTAGCAATAATTAAAAGAGATTAATTCAAAAGCCCAAAAGAGAGCCCAAGTTTGAGCCCAGGATCTAGAGAATTCTACGCGCCAACTCACACTTCCAGAAGATCCATGTGGCTAACAAACTCGTAACAAACGAGCAACAGAATTCTGTTGCCCAACGGCCTTGAAACTGCAGCGATTCCACAGCATTTGCCGCGGATCTGCCGCAGATCTGGGGCCGTTGAGCCCCAGATTCTGCCAGCTGTCTCGGGTTCTGGAGACTTCTCTCTGAGGCTATAAATACAGGACCAGGGCTTGCACAACAGAGAGAGTAGTGGAGAGTAGAGGAAAGAGAGGAGAGATTAGAGATTAGATGCTTATATTTTGTAGGATTTCTCTCTAGGATTTTTGTAGTGCTCTAGATCTTCTTCCTCCCTAGAAATTCTGTAAAGAGAGAGTTTGTAAGAGAGAAATCTTGTGTATACCAAGGTGTGACAACTTGTGAAGCAAGGATTGATCCATTCTCTTCTCTCTTCTCTTGCATTTTCTAGTATTACTTGCTTTCTTTAATTCTAACTTTACTTTACTTGCACTTTTATTCATGCTTTGCTTTTCTTTTATTGTAATGGCTAGTAGCTAATTCTTCTCATGTCTAGCTAACCACTAACCTTGCTAACTACTAACTCATGGGTGATTGCTATCTTTAATCTTGCAAGTTGTATGGCCTTCTCTTCTCCGATGGGTTACTTTCATTACTTGGCAAGTTCTTGTTGTAATTCCATATGATTCATGTGCGCCTCATTTAGAGCCTTGTCTTTAGAACAAGTGCCTTGATGGAACATGGAGATGGATCACCAAACATATGCTATTTGTTGTACAACTTCTTTACTTCAATTAATGAATGTTGTATCTTCTTCCTTAGCATCCCTTGAGTGTCGCTCTTTTGATTCCATTATTGAAAGTCTATCTTGTAGGCCAATGACATCTATGCGTCTACAAGACAAGTCCAAGAGTGATCACCCGTCATTCAAGTGGGAAAGTAATTAGACAAACACGCAAGACAAATCTTTGCCGATGAATCAACATGAGGCATGCATTCACCATCACGGAGTTTAGTAAGTTTTTAGTAAGGTAGTAAGGTTAGCTAGTCATGGTTTTCTCCATCTTCAAATCGTTTACAAGTTTTCTTTTCTTTTTAGTGTTAATCCAAAAGCGAATCTTGTTTTGATTTCTTTTCATTTTCCATCATGAACATATCCACCGATTCTTTTATTTCTTTTTCCATGTTTTATTCATTCTTTTAAGACAAAGAAGAATCTTCGTTTTCTTTCTTCACTACGAACCGTAACGCTTCCATCGCAAGCTCTCCCTGAGAATCGACTCGGTATAGCCCATGCAATAACGGAGATAGGAAAGGGTACATTAATCATTTGGAATACATTTGAGGAGTGATCAAAGCACTTGAGGTTGAATCTAAACCTTATCTCTTTTTATTGAATATATTTTGTGTGCAAATTATACTCCACAATACAACACCTCTCCCGTCCAATCAAATTTTGGCGCCGTTGCCGGGGACTATCTTTTCCTAAACAAATTGGCGCCGTTGCCGTGGACTATCTTTTCCTAAACAAATTGGCGCCGTTGCCGGGGAGAGCAACGGTTTTTGGTTTAAAGTGAAGAACTAAACGAATCTTCTTCTCTGTTGCAGGTTACAGGTTGAAGAAACAGGAAACTTTGCATTGCAGTGACATATAAGTGGACCTGGGCCTCTGCTCTAGAAAGCAGAGACCTGGATCCCTCAGCTTTGCCGCAGAATCTCGGCCCTGGCCGCAGATTTGCGGCAATCCTGAGTTGACTACTGACTAAATTTCTGCAGGGCTTCTGGTTCTGCAAAATACATCTGCTGCAGTACTTAATTTCCTGTATGCTTTACCCTATTCCTGCTAATAATCAACAGTAAAAAATTTGTTGCAAAGTTAAAAAAATTGTTTAGACATTTGCATCTCTAGGCACGTGTATTTCAATTCCTTTACTTTTATTGTTGAAGAGTGCTGGAGGCAAGGTACGTACGCATTGCATATTGACTAGGACACACTCTTTGTTTGATTTAAATACGCTTTGAGTGAACCTTGTTTGTTTATATCGTACACTTGCACAAATCAATTCTAAGGGCATAACCCATAAATAAGATAAGGTGGGGATTTTATCACCCTTTCCTTAGCCCAAAAACCACAATCCCAGCACTCACAATCCTAAGCTTCTAAATAAAAATTTGCTAGACGTTGGCCCTAGGGACATCTCGGACTCACTTAGGAGATTATCCTAAGGGAGAAAAGTGTTGGAAATTGACTTTTGTAAAATCAGTGTCTAGGAAAGGGATTGAGGGCCGAAAGCCCGAAGGTTGCTGGTTACTTAATTAAGGAACGTCTCTGACGGAAAACCTCCCACCAACCTTGCCCTTCCCTGGCTGATTAGCTTATAGTCAAAGTCTACACTAAACCTCCTGTGGACGATCTAATCAGTTAGGAGTCGTTTAGGTCCAGGAATCCTAGAAGCTTGGATTGATTTTTCTTTTATTGTTTGTTATTTTCATTTTTTCTTTTTCGCTGGTGTGATCGGTGCACGTTGTTTGTAATTGTATATGCGAGAGTGGTTTCGTGATCCAAATTCTGCAAGACTTGTTAGACTTTCTACACTTGCACTTACACAACCACTTGACATTATGGAAAACAACGTCTCACTTCAAGATCGATTTTATCCGATTCGCACCTCCCTTCCATCGTGCATTTATCTCCCCGAACCTAATGGAAATCACTTCGAGCTGAAACCGCAATTCATTAATACACTTCCCCGATTTCATGGTCTTGAGTCTGAGGACGCGTACCTCTTTATTCGTGAGTTTGAAGAGGTATGCCAAATGATGAGAATTTCTCAACTGACCGAGGATGCTGTTAGGTTACGGTTCATACCGTTTGCACTTAAGGATTTAGCTAAGAAATGGCTTTACAATCTTCCCATCAGTTCCATATCTTCTTGGGATGATTTTGTTAAAGTCTTTCTTAAGAAATTCTATCCTATCCACAAAACAGCCCTCATGAGAAAGAATATAATGCAATTCAAGCAGGAACCTAATGAACCTTTATGGAAGTATCTTGAGCGTTTCAAAGACCTTCTAGCCCTGTGTCCTCATCACGGCATAGAGAAATGGCGTTTATGCCAGATTATCTATGACGGTCTAGATTACCAAACGAAAACCCTCCTTGAATCCATGTGCCAAGGGGAATTTTTGAAGAAAGATGAGCATCAGGGGTGGGATCTCTTTGAAACCCTAGCTGAGAAAACCATTCAGTGGGAGTCATGTCCTGATAAATCCACTCCCACCACTTTCAGAACTGGTACACACTCCATAGAATCCTTTATAGCTGCAGAAGCCAAGATCACACAATTGATGAAGAGGATAGAACTGCTTGAGTCAAAGGGAAATTCTGTTGTCAATCAGGTCAACCCATTACCTGTCATCAAACCGGGTTGCACCTACTGTCATGACCTCAACCATGTCTTTGAGGAGTGTCCTTCGTATCAGCCCCAATCTTATCAGGAGAACATGAATGCAGCTTTTACCAGACCCCCATACTCCAACACATACAATTCGGGATGGCAGAACCATCCAAATTTTTCATGGAGTCAGTCTGGTCCTGAGCATCATAGACCACCACTTCCACATCCATATAATGCTCAGTCTCACCCATCCAGTTTCAATCGTAATGCACCAAATTTTCGTCCATCTCAAGGTCCACCACAATCACAATCTTATCCAAACCCCCAACACTACCAATCCCAATCTCCACATCATCAACATCCACCCCAAAACAATTCAGATGATAAAATATCAGAGTTGATGAAAATGATAGAATCCTTAACTAAGACCCAAGCTTCAATGATGAACCATCATCAACAGGATATGGATAGAATTCAGGTCCAATTAGGGCAATTGGCTAATGAGAGACAAAAAGGTATGCTTCCAAGCCAGCCAGTGCCAAATCCCAAACATCACTTCCCTTTGAATGAAGTGGAAGATTCAGGACCCAGTCAATGTCATGCTATTCATACCCTGAGATCTGGTAAACAAGTTGATAATAAGGTTTCTAGTCAATCATCTCATCCAGCACCAAAGCCAACACCTCCTGTCCCAATGCAACCAACTTCTGACAAACCATCTTCTAGTACAGAGCCATCCACTTTAAAAGCCAAGGGTAAAGAAAAGGTAGATGAGCAACCCTATAAGCCTGTTGTACCATTTCCAAATAGGCTTAAGAATCCCAAGACAAATGCTCACATGGAGAAGATAAAAGAAATGTTCAATAAGGTCCAAATCAATGTCCCTCTTCTTGATGCCATACAACAAGTGCCATCATATGCTAAATTCTTAAAGGAAATGTGCACCAAGAAGAGGAAAACACAAGTCCCTAAAAAAGTCTTCCTAGCATCATCCATCAACGAGCTGCTCAATGGTCCAATTCCTGTTAAATATAAAGACCCAGGGAGCCCCACCATTTCATGCATCATAGGACAGACTACCATTAATAGGGCACTTCTTGATTTGGGGGCCAGCATCAATCTCCTGCCTTTCTCTGTGTACCAACAATTAGGGTTAGGTGATCTCCGTCCTACCCAAATGACTATCCAATTGGCTGATCGCTCTGTCACTAGACCCCAGGGGGAAATTCACGATGTCCTTGTCAAAGTTGGGGAATTCATTTATCCTGTTGACTTTGTAGTCCTTGAAACAAAACCTGTGTCAAATTCCAATCAAAGGGCTCAAATTCCTGTCATTTTGGGACGACCATTCCTGGCTACTGCAAATGCCATCATTAATTGCCGGAATGGATCAATGAGGTTAACCTTTGGTAACATGACTCATGAACACAATGTCTTCCACACACAACCTCGTAAAACAAAAGATCAAACATTTGAGATTAGCTTCATTAGTAACAATTGTGAGGAAGAAGGTGAAGATCCAAAAGATGAGTCACAATCTTGTGATTCTCTTATTCGAGTACCCTTTCAAAAGGGGAAAGTTGATTTGGATATTTTCACTTTCAATGAGCCAACTCTGACTGTATTCGAACCTCCGATTGATATATCCTTTGAAGACCTGTTTGCTGATGAGATCATGTGTCTAGATGAGTCAACTCAGGGTCAGCTAACTGATTGCACACTTCCGGATGTTGACCTTAGTTTTGAAGAATTGTATGGAGAGGAGCTGAAATTCCTTAACATTGGAAGTGATGAGATTCAGAGTGAGAGTGGTGATAAGGAATTTTTTAGTGAACAATGTGGTGGAATGAGGGTGAATGATAATAATAAACAATTGAATCTGGAAAAACTTAGGGCTAAAATAATTCAAACCGTTTCCCAACTGAGCTCACGAAAGCAGACGCACTGGAACGATGGGAAACGGGCCAGAGGAAAACGACCAAAAGCCTAGGTAATGGTTACACTTGTATATACTCTTTGTAAATAATTTTTTGCACTTTCTTGTAAATAAAAGTTTCTTACCTCTTACCTATTTCATGCATACATATATCACGATACATTGAGGACAATGCATGAGATAAGTGTGGGGGAGGGT
The DNA here is from genome assembly GCA_038442645.1 of Agave tequilana. NCBI lineage: Eukaryota > Viridiplantae > Streptophyta > Magnoliopsida > Asparagales > Asparagaceae > Agave > Agave tequilana. Next base: position 39,032 of record JAVJIF010020616.1, read on the forward strand.
TTACTAACATAGAGTTTTTAGATTTTCTTTCTTTTACACTTCTTTTAGAAATCTTCCCTTTTGTATAGAAATTTTCTCTTTTTTTAAAAACTTTTTGAAATAAGAGACAAAGTTTTGATCTATTTTTAAGAAAATTAAGATGATCTTAGAAATTAAGAAAGCCTTAATTATGACATCTTAAACCTAGTTGAAATAATAGATCTTGTTTAAAATTATAGGCTAAGTAAGAAAAATTGGGGAGATATTTTTATCTTGAATTTTTTGCCTTAGATAGTATGCACTTCACACTTACACATTTTTGGGATGGAAACAAAGACCAAAAAGGCCATAAAAATATAAAAAAAAGAAAAAAAGAAAAAAAGAAAAAAATATAAATAAAACATCACTTATTAAGCTGGATAATAGTGCCTCAAGAAGCATGGTTATTCACGCCTAACGGTGATTAAAAGAATAATCCCCCGTAGTTTTGTGGCCTTTTTCACTCGAGTCCTTAAACCCGAGGGATGTTTTCTCATCTGGTGCCCTAAGACCTACTGGTTTGGGAGTCATCGGTTATAGGCTCGTTACATGGGTGAACTAGAAAGCCTAAACTAAGGGAAGAAAAAAAATATATATATATAATAAATAAATAAATAATAAATGGCTTTATGGTTAGAGTTGAAATCCCAGAAATCTTCACTATCACAATGTGCATACTATCTAGGTTTTATGAAAGATAAAGTATTCAATCCAATTTTGAATTCTTACCTTAATTGAAGACAAGATCCTGCATGGAGACTAAGTTTAAGGGAGAATAATTATAGGTGGACTTATGACCTAAGATCACTTATATTTTTGTAAAAATAGTTTAAAAACATGTCTCTCTTTCAAAATGAATTTTCAAAACACTAACATTTGTTTTCTTTCTTTATGGATTTTGTGGGTGCAATCCGCTGAAAACCCTCAGGAGACAACACTCCTCCTCTAGGGTAACCTAGAGGTTTAACGGCTTGTTGCACGTGCTCAGTGCAATCGTGTCACCTGCGAAAGTGGTGTAATAAAATTGGTAGTAAAGTTTTCTTTTCTTGTTTTGCTCGGGACGAGCAAAAGAATAGGTGTGGGGGTGTGATTGGTATTCAATTCTGCATATTTTACCACATTATTCCCATGCATATTACAAATAAAAATATGATTTTTACTCATATTCTCTCTATTTTTGCAGGTCCACATCTGAAATGAGAAAAAACTCAAAATCTCTTTAATTAGCAATAATTAAAAGAGATTAATTCAAAAGCCCAAAAGAGAGCCCAAGTTTGAGCCCAGGATCTAGAGAATTCTACGTGCCAACTCACACTTCCAGAAGGTCCACGTGGCTAACAAACTCGTAACAAACGAGCAACAGAATTCTGTTGCCCAACGGCCTTGAAACTGCGGCGATTCCACCGCATTTGCCGCGGATCTGCCGCAGATCTGGGGCCGTTGAGCCCCAGATTCTGCCAGCTGTCTCGGGTTTTGGAGACTTCTCTCTGAGGCTATAAATACAGGACCAGGGCTTGCGCAACAGAGAGAGTAATGGAGAGTAGAGGAAAGAGAGAAGAGATTAGAGATTAGATGCTTGTATTTTGTAGGATTTCTCTCTAGGATTTTTGTAGTGCTCTAGATCTTCTTCCTCCCTAGAAATTCTGTAAAGAGAGAGTTTGTAAGAGAGAGAAAGCTTGTGTATACCAAGGTGTGACAACTTGTGAAGTAAGGATTGATCCATTCTCTTCTCTCTTCTCTTGCATTTTCTAGTATTACTTGCTTTCTTTAATTCTAACTTTACTTTACTTGCACTTTTATTCATACTTTGCTTTTCTTTTATTGTAATGGCTAGTAGCTAATTCTTCTCATGTCTAACTAACCACTAACCTTGCTAACTACTAACTCATGGGTGATTGCTATCTTTAATCTTGCAAGTTGTATGGCCTTCTCTTCTCCGATGGGTTACTTTCATTGCTTGGCAAGTTCTTGTTGTAATTCCATATGATTCATGTGTGCCTCATTTAGAGTCTTGTCTTTAGAACAAGTGCCTTGATGGAACATGGAGATGGATCACCAAACATATGCTATTTGTTGTACAACTTCTTTACTTCAATTAATGAATGTTGTATCTTCTTCCTTAGCATCCCTTGAGTGTCGCTCTTTTGATTCCATTATTGAAAGTCTATCTTGTAGGCCAATGACATCTATGCGTCTACAAGACAAGTCCAAGAGTGATTACCCGTCATTCAAGTGGGAAAGTAATTAGACCAACACGCAAGACAAATCTTTGCCGATGAATCAACATGAGGCACGCATTCACCATCACGGAGTTTAGTAAGTTTTTAGTAAGGTAGTAAGATTAGCTAGTCATGATTTTCTCCATCTTCAAATCGTTTACAAGTTTTCTTTTCTTTTTAGTGTTAATCCAAAAGCCAATCTTGTTTTGATTTCTTTTCATTTTCCATCATGAACATATCCACCGATTCTTTCATTTTTTTTCCATGTTTTATTTATTCTTTTAAGACAAAGAAGAATCTTCGTTTTCTTTCTTCACTACGAACCGTAACGCTTCCATCGCAAGCTCTCCCTGAGAATCGACTCGGTATAGCCCATGCTATAACGGAGATAGGAAAGGGTACATTAATCATTTGGAATACATTTGTGGAGTGATCAAAGCACTTGAGGTTGAATCTAAACCTTATCTCTTTTTATTGAATATATTTTGTGTGCAAATTATACTCCACAATACAACACCTCTCCCATCCAATTAAATTTTGGCGCCGTTGCCGGGGACTATCTTTTCCTAAACAAATTGGCGCCGTTGCCGGGGACTATCTTTTCCTAAACAGTAATCGTGGGAGATCGAAGTCCAGGCCAGGTTTCAGAGATCTGAAGAAGAACCAGTGCGCCTTCTGCAAAGAGTTAGGGCACTGAAAAGTTGATTGTCCAAAGGCCAAAAGTAAGAAAAAAGAGTCGAAGACTGAGGCAAATCTTGCACAGGCGGTCAGTACTCACGCCAGTACTTTACAGACAGGTGGATCAGACTCAGACTCATCGGTATTCTCTTTCTCTGTCACTACTCTTATCGTTAGTTATTCAGGAGATTCTGAGTGGATGTTAGATACTGGAGATACCTATCACGTGTGCCCGAATAGGGATTGATTTTCTAACTTTGAGAAGCTTGATAGATGTTCTGTTATCATAGGTAATGATCGCCCATGTAACATGGAAGGTATAGGGACAGTTCAGATCAAGATGTTTGATGAGATAATGCGGTAAGTGAAGGAAGTAAGATATGTACCTCAACTTAAGAGGAACCTTATCTCAGTTGGTGCTTTGGGAACATTGGGTCTTGAAGAATCGAAATGAGATGATGTTCTCAAGATGACCAAAGGCTCAATGGTGGTTCTGAAGGGCGTCCGCTGAAATAATCTCTACTACTTGAAGGGTAATACAGTTACAGGACAGATGGCGACTTCTACAGATTCGAATAATGATTCTACCAGGCTGTGGCATTGAGGCTCGGACATACAGGTGAAAAGTCTTTGCAAGCTCTTACAAAGTAAGGTCTATTGAAATATGCCAGAACCTGTAAATTGAATTTTTATGAACATTGTGTCATCAGAAAGAAGACTAAGGTGAAATTCAACACAGTGACTCACTGCACCAAGGGGATTCTGAATCATGTTCATACAGATGTTGGAGGCCTACCAAGACGATATCTATTGGAAGTAACCACTATTTTGTAACTTTCATTGATGATTATTCTAGGCGATGTTGGGTATATCCATGAAGATTAAAGGGGAAGTCCTAGAATTGTTTGTGAAGTGGAAGAAGAATTTGGAGAAAAACACGGGAAGAAAGATTAAGGTCCTCCGGTCAGATAACGAAGGTGAGTATAAGTCTAATCCTTTCCTAAAGTTACGTCGTGATGAGGGCAGAGATAGACACTTCACTGTAAGGAAAACACCACAGCAAAACGGGGTAGCAAAAAGGATGGACAGGACTTTACTAAAGAAGGTCCGTTATATGTTATTAAATACCGGATTACCAAATAACTTTTAGGCTGAGGCTTTGGCATTTGCTTCCTATCTCGTCAACAGGTTGCCTTCGTCTGTGATAGGAGTAAAACTCCTCTGGAGGTTTGGTTAGGAAAAACTGTTCAGTACTACGATTCACTAAGGGTATTTGGGTGTCCGGCCTATTACTATGTTAAGAAAGATAAGTTAGACCCAAGGGTGAAGAAAGGAGTGATCGTAGGATTCAAGAGAAGAATAAAAGTCTATAAGATTTGAGATCCTAAAGACAGAAAATTTGTCCTCAGTAGAGATGTCACGTTCGAAGAGACTTCAATGTTGAAATCTACAATCTCTTAGCAGGTGGAGATTGAGAAGACCAAAGGGGTATTGCAGGAAGTGGAGAGTGATGTTACTTTATCGTCTCTAGAAAGGTCAGTATTTTTGGAGATCATATCCATGATGACACAGAGTAGTGATCATGTAGCCGAGCAGAATGCCGTTAATGATGAGGATCAGGGACATGCTATGAGTGATGTCCATGAATCTGTTGCAGTTGGAAGAACCAGAAGAAATTCACGTAAGCTTGGTTGGCTCACTACAGATATGATTGTGGCATACACTCTCTCAGTCATTGAAGAGGTGATCCCATCTACATATAGGGACACTAAAATCAGTTCAGAGTCTAAGATGTGAAAGGATGCCATGGAAGAAGAGATGAGTTCTCTACACAAGAACGACACTTGGGAACTGACAGAGTTGCTGTAATATCCCCTAAGTAATAATTCTGTATTTCTATTTTATTAATTATAGTTAGATTTACCTATTGATTAATTTAATTTATACATGTGTATAGATACATGTACATACATATTAAGTGCATATGTTTTTGATTTGCATTTATACAAGTATATGTATGTATTATATTTTATAGATTTTTATTAGCATTACTATTATTATTATTATGTTACTGTTAGTATTATTCCTAATTGATCTTCTTTCCCAATCCATAATTCTATTATCCAATAAGCCATAAACTATTTAACTCATACCCAAAATAAAATGATAAAATAAATAAAATAAAATTTAAACAAAAGTATATATAGTAAAAATAATAAAGGGTTGGACCGCAACTGGCCCAGGCCCAGGAAAAAGAAAAAAAGAAAAAAAAAAAGAACTGGGCCGTCATTAGCCCAGCCCAAAAGAAGAAATAAAATGGAAAAAGAATAAAAAAGGAAACTAGGCCTGGCTTATTGGGCCAGGCCAGAAAATAGAAAAGAAAAAGAAAAAAATACAAATTATTCTGCAGCCCAATATTCAGAAGCCCAATTGTAGTCCAGCCCACAGATTTTGGGTTCTAATCCATTTTAACCCGACCCAAATACAAAAACAGACCCGTTAACTTATTGAAAAACAATTATTTTTGGCTAGATAAAAATTTGAAAAAAATAAATAAAAATAGGTATAAATATCTAGATAACCCCTAACATCCACTGAAAAATTTTAGGGTTAATTGCAAATCATATTGGACTGAAACAATGCTTTCTAAGTAAAAACCCGCTACTTCAACATTCAGACCCGTTAAGGAAATTGCATGTTTTTAATTATTTAAACCCCACAAAAATCAGTAAATAAAATATGAATAATATTATAAACTCAGTGTATCATCTTACAACTTTGTTTTAAGACCTGGACCATCCATATTTAATTTAAAATACTGAGTAACATCAAATAAGACATCCTTTGTAAAATTCAATAAATGTAAATTTGATATCTTATGTAAAAATTCATATGTATTTAATGTAGATTGTTCAAATTGGTTATCGGACTCGTGATAAGTCTAGGTGAGTGTTCTTTGTTTTCTTATTGAGTATTTCGATATTATTTTATGTGAGTGTTTGCTTTTGCCTAAATTCCTTATTTATCGTTGTTTACATGCTTTACTTTTATTATTTCATGTGATTATTTGATATATTTTATCAATGTGATTACCTGTATCACTTTATGAGACATGAGCGAACATTCACCTTATTTATTTTGTTGATCAGAGTAATGATTTGTGTCATTTCATGTGTAGTTATTTACCACTATTGATTCAGGACTAGTTGAGGTATACCTTATACTGTGACTTCATTCGATCTATTGATCAGTTGAACGACTTTATATTTAAGGATAGAGGACCGATCTTATGCATACTGTTTGTCGGTAGTTGTTAGTGATTATTTCAGATTAGAACTTCTGTAGATATTGAGAAAATATTAGATATGACGTTGCTTTAATTGATAGATTGACCTACCGATACTTGGATTAGCATTGACATAGTTAAAGTTGGGGTTGACCTGAAATTGATGGATTTGATTAGTGGACTCGATGATGATGGACTTGATCTTGGGTTGGGGAATAGGCGTAGATTGGGTTAACCTGAGCTAGTGCATGTATGAACATAATTAATTAGTTACTTAGATTTTCTGAATCTTATGATTGAGCTTAATTAAAAGTGAGAATACATGATGATCTTAATCAGATTAGATAGTAATGATTGATTAAATATAGATAATTATGTATTTTTGGGACCTAAATATATCGCTGATTTGCAGTTATTCCTAGTGATTGCAGTTATTCAGTTGTAGAGATAGAGCTATAGTAGGAGTGATTTTATTGATATCGGTAACCACATTATGTATATATCTTGGAAATTGATAATAGTTATTATTTGATCTCAGTTATTGGTGGTTATAGGATTAGAACATATTGGTATCGAAAAGAGGACTAATTACCAATTCATTGAGGTGGTGATTACTGTATCGGATACTTGTACTTGGGTTCAATGTTAATATTCACAGTGATTGATTTGGAGACTTTGAGTTGATGGACTAGTTACTGATATCACTTTAGTACGTATTGATTAATTCTAGACGAGTCTATCCATTGAGTAGTATCTAGTCTTATTATTGTATGAATGCATGTTACTGAAAGTTACTGAGAAAAGATTGTTTGACCGTAACACCCTGTACAGTCCTATTGTTCATCGTATACACGGTTACTGTTACTGATATTGTTCACCGTGTATACGATTACTGATTGACTGTTACTGTACTGTTATCGTTACTGTCACCGCATCGTCCCAGTGTTATAGGTGACATGAGTATTGATTATTTTTACTGAATTCAATAATAAAGTAATTGAACAACTTATACCGGGATTGTGGAAATTGATAAAGGAGATAGTGTCTGTGTTTTGGGTGAATCTAGGATACAGGTTGCGCAGCAGAGATACAGTTCCACTACAGGGCTCCGGGGGATGACTGACATCCCGTATTGTTCATATTGTCATTGATATTGACACATTGTTATTGTTATTTTTATTGACTACCTAGTGGCAGGACCTGATTTAGCGCCAGGTGATTGGGTCGTGGTTCCGAGTATGTACGAAACTCACCTAAAGTATGGACAATGTCTCTTCCACTAATTTCAATAACTTAGGATCCTGATTGACACGTGTAATAGGCGTAATATGGGATGCATCTATTACAGGTGACAATTGGTGTTCACTGATATAATAAATGATAATAAATTGTTTATAGCATAATGTGACTGACTATAATCACCTGATTGTACATATAGATAAGCTATGATAGACATATGTTTGTACACAGGACCGGATTGTATACCAGATTAGTGACATATGTTAGGTTACACATTTTGACATTAGTTGTTTCTTTTTGTCATAAGATCAGTTATCTATCGTTCATATCTTGTACTTGGCATTGATTATCTTATTATCCTTCATTTCAGTTATCATGTTTTCATTGCTTATATTGTTATTATACACGAGCACCTTTCTCTTTACACACACACTCATTAGGTCGCTTCTGACGACCCTGCATTCGCACGTCCAGGGTATTGGACATTTTTATATTGTTCAGGTGATCGGGTGATCGTACGCTTCACCAGAAGATTGGAGTTTCTCTCTTTTGATTCTGATATTCTTGCCTCTTGTTATTCTTATTTCTGTACTCTTCTTGGTTTCATGCATATCAGATTCAGTCTTTATTCTAATTCTTTTTATGTGATATCATGCGTGTATGCTTATATGTAACATTGCAGTGATCGTTGATTTATCATGATTTAGATTTATAACTTGTTCAGGTTACTCTTAGGCTTAGCGTGTATACGTGGGGTATTTTCTCGCGTATATACGTTACCGACTATTATCGTGACTCAGTTTTCACGTATTTTGGGAAGCGGGGCGTGACAGTTGCCCAAGGGAAAGGAGGCAATTGGCTGTAAGTGGGTATCTGGAAAAAAATATGGATCTCTCAAGGAAGATATTGTACGCTACAAAGCCAAGTTGGTAGCTAAAGGCTACACACAACAAGAAAGTATTGACTACAATGAGGTACTCTCCCCTAGTATAAAGCACTCATTGATTTGGATTTTGCTAGCCTGGTGGCATAGTATGAGTTGGATTTTGAATAGCTCAATGTAAAGATCGCCTTTCTGTGGTGATCTTGATAAGAAAATCTATATGTCTTAGCCGATGGGATTCAAAACTGCAGGAAAGGAGCATTATGGTATGCAAGCTGAAAAATCGCTGTATGGATTGAAGCAGTCTCCTAGGGAGTGGTACAAAAATTTTAATAGTTTCATCAGAGGAAAAAGATACACACGTAGTCATTATGACCTATATATGTATTACAACAAGCTACCCGAGAAGAGTACATCTATCTACTGTTATATGTAGATGATATGCTCATCACTTCTAAGAGCATATCCGCAGTTGATAAATTGAAGAAAGACTTGTCTTCTGAGTTCCAGATAAAGGATCTTGGTGAAGCGAAGAGGGTACTAGGCATGAAGATTGAGCGAAACCGAAAGAATGACGAGGTTAGCTTAACATAGAAGGGGTATTTATAGAAGATACTTCAGAGGTTCAACATCGACAGTGATACGAAATCTGTAAGTACATCATTGGCTCCTCATTTCAGGTTAAAAGCCACTATGTTTCCAACTATTGTTGAAGAATGTGAGTATATGATTCGCGTGCTGTATGCCAGCACAGTTGGTAGTTTAATTTATGCAATGGTGTATACAAGACATGATTTGTCACAAGCTGTCTCGATGATCAACATATACATGCCATCATCCTGGTAAGGGTCATTGGGAGGCAGTAAAGTAGGTTCTACGGTACATTAAGGGTACCATAGACGTTGGATTGGTATTCAAGAAGGATTCTACGGGTAAGCATGAGTGTATCGATATGTTGACTCTGACTATGCAGGAGACCTCGATAAATGCCAGTCTACAATGGGGTATGTGTTTACATTATCTCAAGCACCAGTAAGTTGGCGCACTATTTTACAATCTATCGTTGCATTGTCTACTATAGAGGCCGAATACAAGGCCATGACGAAGGCTATAAAGAAGGCAATATGACTTTAACGGTTACTCGGTGACTTGGGGATTGATCAGGATCTGTTGAAAATCAACTGTGATAGCATGAGTGCTATCTATTTGGTGAAGAACCAGGTGTATCATGCAAGGACGAAGCACATTGAAGTTAGTTCCACTTTGTTCAAGAGATTCTTGATGAAGATGATATTGAGTTACTAAAAATTCGCATCAAGGAGAATCCCATCGATATGCTTATCAAGGTGGCGTCGGGAGTAAAATTTACACATTGTAAAGAGTTGCTACACATCCTTCCAGTTGCTTGAGCTCAGTGGAGCTCGTTTGGATGAAATACGGATGGCTTGATCCCTTGGGAAAGATACGTAGGCGCCACACAGTGCAACCACTTTTGAGTCGACAGTTATTGTGATGAGTTCGGCTCAGATTTGAGAAACTTCATCGAGGTGGAGAATTGTAGGGAGAGAGGAGATAAAAAAACTATGGTAGAATTTTTTAAACTCATCGAAAGAAATAGTGCAGAAATTAGAAGCCTAAAGGGAGTGAGAATGCATCGAATTGCATGCCAGCAGCAATGGCCGGTCAACCGCCCAGTCGATCAGCGTGCACAACGTGCACAGGGCAGCTCGATCGGCCGCCCAGTCTACCATAACAGGAGAACAATCGACCGACTGAAATGCATATGTCTCGGTTGGACTCGGTCGACTGACCCAATCGGCCGAGTGAATGGGTCAGTCGCCCGCCTGGTCGACCAATAGGCATATCAGGGCGCGATCTGCATCTCCTTTCAAGATTCAGACTTCGTTCTAGAAATGGACCCAAATTCAATTGCGTTTCCTAAAAATCTTGGGTCTCTTTGGCTATAAATAAAGGGGTAGAGCCCTCTTGAATTGTATGCAAGGTACAAGTTGTATTGATTATTGAATCAATAAATCTCTCTCTCTTACCCCGAGGACGTAGGCAAATTGTCGAACCTCGTTAAATTTTGTATTTGCTTTCTCTCTTATTTCTTTGTTCTTGTTTTCTAGAAACTTCTTTGCTGCATCTATCTCTTTTGGTGAATTTCTCATTGGTTATTACCCTGCGCGCAACAGTAGCATAGATGTGATTGATGTTGAAGGGGATGATCATATACAGATATTAGTGACAAAGACTTGAGCACGTTTTTATATGGTGCTGTAACTCTGGAAAATGAACAAAAGGTGGGGGGCTATTTTTTTAGGGAATTTGGAGGGAATGTAATAATAGGCTCTTTAATGACTCGGCCAGTTCGTCCGATCAAAATTTTCATGGCTGCTCTACTTTGATGTCTTACTCGTTCGTTCAATCTTCTTTCAGGCAGAGTAGGGGAGATGACAAGGCGGATACTGGACCATACACGGAGGGGTGAGATCTCCGACAGCCATTCAGAAGACGCACATGGCAGGAGAGAAGACACAGACTCAGATGATGTGTGATCGGTGACATTTTGGAGCCCTGCTTTTTTGGTTTTCAAGTTTAGTCTGACTTTTGTAACAAAATGTGTTTGTATTTTGAGGAGGATCTGTTTTTCTTTTGCCATTTACTTTCTGCTCGAATGTACTTATGTATCTATGTTTCTCTTGGACTTGCGTGTGCAATGAACCTCTATAACTCGGGAGGATCTTTACTCCTTTCAGATGTATTGTTAGGGTTGTTTTTCATTAAAACCTTATTAATGAAATATGGGGAACTTAAAGGGTTCACCGTTTATTCTCAAAAATAAATAAATCTTGCCCTATATTGAATAATAGCTTATGGTGCGTGCACGCTATCTAGGCATGAGTAGGATTCGTGCCTCTCTGACACACACATATGCACACACGTACAAAAGAAAAAGAAATTAAGAAAAAAACTTTGTTAGAAGACCTCAAATTTTGTCCAAAAGAACTAAATCTATACGGCATTAGGGAGTAGGGAAAATGTTATTTTCTAAAGAAAAATAACCAAGAAGATTGTGCAGAGTCTATCGTATTTAGAAAAATGCCCCTCAAATCTATCATGTTTAAAAAATACTTTCTAAATTATTATTACTACTAAGTTATCCATCAAATCTGTAGTTATAAAGCCTTAGAAATTTACCCCACCCAGTTAAGTTTTGAATGAAAATTTGTTAAACCCCGTTATGCTTTTCTCCCCCTCCATCTCTAATCTTTTTTCTTCATCTTATTTCTTATCCTAACCCAATATTCCTTAGTTATTCCAAATCGTCCTTTTCTTCTCCTTTTCCAATGCCCTTTGCTTTTAAACCTAAAGTTCTTGCCACCTATATGGTTCACCTCTTTGCATCCTTCATGACTTCGCTGTAAGGTTGGGGATGAAGGGGCAAGGATGAAGGTTGGGTTGCGAGTTGGGTCATTGAGTGGGAAAGTGCAACGTTAAGATTAGAGAGTTAGAAGAGAGGTTAGGCGTTTCTAAATAATATTAGACATCTTAACAAAAATAAGAGAACAGTTTTTTTTAATTCTTAAATAGTAACAAATACTGGGTAAATTTCTAATGCCCAGAGAATGTTGAAGATCAATTGGCAATATCAGTGATTAGAAAGGTAATCTTCTAGTAGAAAAGATTTGGAGGATACATATGTAAGAAACCATTCATTTTCTCCCTGGGAGAACTAGAGGTTAAATAAGGATTGTAGTCATAGGAAAAGAAAATAAAGAATTATGGTGATAGGCTCGCATTAAGAATGAAATGATTGTGATAAAGTGGACGCACATCAAAAAGGAAATTAAAATATGAAGATTTGTCTGTTTAACTGTGAAGAGAGATGGATTAAATGGAGTAATGATGAATCCGGATCCACTCATCTGTCTTAGTATTAGCAGGCGGTCCAAATCAACATCATCCCTTTCAACAACAACAACAACAACAACGAAGCCATTTGTCCAAGTATTAGGGGTAGGCTGCATGAACCAAAAGAGAATTATGTCGGATCGGGCACATGAATCAGCTTTCTTCACTAATTCCCATTGATATGCCTTCACTAAGACATTTAGCCTCTATATCTTGTCGTATTACCTCCATCCATATTTTCTTCGGTCTCCCCTGCGCTCTTTTAACTTGCCTTAATTTGATATGCTCTACTCGTCGGACTGGCGTATCTGTAGGTCTATGTTGCACACGACCAAACAATCGTAGGTGGTTTTCTCTCATCTTCTCTTCTATAGAGGCTACACCTATCTTAGTACGAATTTTCTCATTTCTCACCTTAACTCTCCTCGTGTTACCACACATCAAACAAAGCATGCGCATCTCTGCTACACTCATCTTCTGCGCATGATATCTCTTTATAGCCTAACATTCTGTGCCATCTAACAAAGCTGGCCTAATAACAGTCCGATAAAACTTTCCCTCCAGTCATAACAGAATATTACGATCGCATAAAACTCATTTTGCGCTCCTCCATTTCAACCAGTCGGCTTAGATCTTATGGTTGAATCACTATTGATCTCCCCATCCTTTTGGGTAATAGAACCCAAGTACTTAAAATTACTGCTCATCGATATTTCTTAACCATCTAGTGACATAATACTATAATCTCAGATTTCATGTTTACTGAATTTACACTCCATATACTGTGTTTTGATCCTATTTAATTTAAACCTCGAGATTCTAGAGTTTGCCTTCATAACTTCAATTTTGCATTCACCCCAACTTCCGTTTCATTGACTAGGACAATATCATCAGCAGATAGTATACACCACGATATTTTATCCTGAATAGATCTAGTAAGCTCATCCATCACTATGGCAAATAAGAATGGACTCAATGCAGATTCTTGATGCAATCTAATTGTAATAGAAAAATCACTTGTATGCCTCCACAAGTTCTGACATTTGCCACTACTCCATCGTACATGTCCCTGATTATGTCAATATATTTGATGTGGACTCCCTTTTTCATCAATGTCCACCATAATATCTCTCTTGGCACCTTATCATAAGTTTTTTCTAAATCAATGAATATCATATGCAAATTTCTCTTCATCTCTCGAAATCGCTCTATAAGTTGACGAAGCAAATGAATAGCCTCTGTCGTCGATCGTCCCGGCATGAACCCTAACATCATCCCTTTCAAGATCATTCCAAGCATTAAGAAAATATCGGCCAAAACAGATTTTATCTAAATAAGACACCAAAAAAAAAATTGGAAAACCAAGTTAGTGAATCTTCTCTCTTTCCAATCAAACAAATAGAAAAAAAAAAATGAAGAAAGATGGTAATCCATGTGATGTGCACAACACACTGCTCTATTTCTCCCATGTATCCAGCCAGTAACTTTGGCCCCACATAGTTAAGTCTTTTTATACTCTCTCTCTCTCTCTCTCTCTCGGACAAGTTGATCGAACAAGATTACACTATCATGTAAAGCATACTCTTGTCTCTCTCTACAATAACAAGCAACTCAGTGGAGAAGTCACACTCCTAAAGTTTAAAAGCACCGATCCCACAACTCCAATTCACTATCATGTCAGCACCTACATTGCCTTCGCGGTTGGTGTGTGTAACTTTGACAGCCCTCAGCTTCTCAGGGATGGTCTTGCAGTCAGCAAAAATAAGATCATCATGGAGATCAACCTCCTTGCTAAGAAGTCCAATTACTCTAAGTGAATCGCCGTCAAGCCATACTGCTAGAGCTGAACCTGTTGTAGAACCAAACAATAGCCCCCCATGCTGCAATAAGCTCCACCTGATTGATCTCGCAGCCAAGAGGTGGAGTTGCAGCTGCTGTGATAATCTCTTGAGTTCGAGTTTCTATAAGGTCTTTTTACTATGTTAGCAACACATCCAGGTAAGCATATTGCTGTAAACACAATCATCAATTTATCAAATTTTAACTGATCATTTTGAACTGGTGCTATAAGTTTCTGAGATTCTTCACCCACAATGGTGCTTGGGAGGCGAATTTCTTCTTTGGTGGTCCTATGGCGCTTCACTTCCCGCCACACAAATATTGTAAGCCGTCATAGTCTGTTCACATTTTGTCAACTGAGATATTTGCAGTTTACTTGTGATTTTGCTTCTTCCTTTCTCTCTCACCCCCGTTGCTCTTCTCTGGTTACTTTGCATTTTTATTATTGTAATAATGGGCTAAGGCCCCAATTTTCTCTTAAAAAAAAGGATTTCTGAGATTCACGTGTGAACTCCAGAAACATTGACGAGTGTCATTATTGTACTACAGTGATGAAAAGTCTTTTTCTGGAAATCAAATTTTGAATTATAATCTATAAAAAAAAAAAACTTTGGGAATTTGGAGGCCACGGTCCAAATTAACGTGGGCTGCCTTAAATTATAGAATTGTTTTTCCGTGGATAACGTACTGCGCCGAGAAAAGGTCAGAGGCGACGAGTCCAACTACGAGCGGACAGATGTCCCCTTCCTCATGCAATCAACATTTATTAGATTAAGTCTGGTTTCTTCTGGAACCCACGGTTTCTCGTCTTTACTTAAGTAAATTAAGATTCAATTAAGGAGTTAATTTAATTGGATATATCGCTTTCGAAACCGCATTCGTATCGTACTGCATGACCTATCACAAAGTGGGGGAGATTTCTTTAGGTGAACGACACGTAATCCATATCATTTCCTCCTTATTTAATAGTTTTTCTCTTTTATTGCCAAGCCCGTTTCCGGACCCTATGATTTTATTTATCCGGCCGATTTTCCGATTGACTGTTTTCCTACTATTTTATTCATGGGATTTCCCCATAATTTTTTTAAAATTTCTTATCTTTATTTATCTGTTATATTCTAACAATTTACCTGCTTAGATATACTATGTTTTATTCGCATGGATATGAAGTATAGGTGCAACCTGATTCGAGCACACAAATGCAAAAACTCTTGAAATTTTAGAATCTGGTTACATAACGGATGCATCAAAATAAAATTATATGCGTGTTTAAGTTTGTTTTTCTTTTTTCCCGAGAGAGATAGATGTGTATTTAAGTTAGTGCTACGTGATCTTCCGTCATAAGTGATTGGACAGTCGATCCTTGTCACAAGCGAGAACAGGGGATGATTAGAAGATGGGGGTTAGTGTGCGTTAACAAAGCACAATCACAGAAAGGAGAGAGACACCTGATTTTATGTGAAAACTTTTAACTAGAAAAAACCACCGGGAGGACTTCGCTATAATTCTCAATTACAGGAATTACATAAAAGGTCTTGAATGTCTCAGAGTTGGGAATGATTGAAAGTCCAGAAGTCCCTGAAGTCGTCGAAGGAATCTAGTCGTCATTCTCTTCGTTGGAAGGCGAGGTTTACTTCTACACGACTGAGCTGTTGGTGCGAGCAAGATCTTCATAACTGCATGATTTACAGTCTTGTTGTAACGGTCGCGATCAGTGGTACGAGCTTGTTGGAATATCATGCAGGAAAATCCCTCACTGTCCATAATTTCTCGCGCTGAGTGACATTATACATTATGAATGTGGAGGATTATATGTTGGCTTAACCATCTACGGAGATCGAGGGCGAACAATTCTTGGAGCTGTTTGGCTCGAAGCTAAGGTCTTCAGAGCGGAGGAATCCTCAGAGCAGAGAGGATCTGAAGAGGTCGGGAACTGCATGGACTTCAGAAGAGAGTTCTGATGTATCTCGGAGTGTTGGAAGGTGAGAGACAGTGTCACCATTTTAGATAGGGTCAGATTTTGACCACTACAAATACTTTATTCATAACATGAAATTTGTAGATGGTTAGAAATTAGAAAACGAAATTATACATACTAAGAACTATAAACTATTTCAAACTTGTATGAATAGAGAATATCAATAATACTTGTAACACCCTACTCCCCGGTGTACGTTTTACCGTATCGGTACGCGATACGACGTACAAAAATTGATTTGACCTCCGTGGTAGTCCGATTGAGCTGATTTCAATTTAAAAATCATTTTCTAATATTTGAGATTTTTAGGGATTTTCTGAAATTTTTCTAGATTATTTTAGAAAATCTCCGTAGTCGGTGTCGACCGATACCGATAACCGGCCTTCCGATTTTTATTTCACAAACGGAGTTGTATTTTACGATTCCGCTTTCACCTTGTGTCTTAGAATCGTGTTCTCTACGTTAGGGTATTTTCGGGAATTTTTCTGAATTTATCGAAAATCCGGCCAAACCGGTGTCGCCCGTATCGGCGAGACACGCCGGGATTTTTAATTTGCAAACCGGATCGAGTTTCTACAAACCGTCTTCATCTTACGTCTCAGGATAATATTCTCTATTTTCTGTAACTTTTGGGCACCGTTCAGAGCTAGTCGAATTTTGGGCCGAATTAAATAATATTATTTGAATAATTAAAACCCTTTTCTTTTCTTTCTTTTCTTTTCTTTTTCTCCTTCCTTCTTCTTCCACACGCTTCTTCCCACCGCCTCTTTCAATCACCTGAACCCATTTTAAAAACCCACCGCCCTCTCTCTCTCTTTCATAATTCTCTCTCTCTAAAACACTCTCTCTCTATCTCACTATCTCTCTCTCTATCTCACTATCTCTCTCTTTCCCTCTCTCTGTACAGACCCTAAAGAGGGAGGCCGACCTGTTGCCAGCGGCCGGCCGCCGCCGGCCGCCGCCGGTGGCCGCGACCCCCAAGCCGCGCGCCTCCCCTCCGCCGCCACCTTCCTCCTCTTCTTCTCCTCCTCCTTCCTTGACTGTAAACCCTCTCTCCCTCTACTTTTCTCTCTCTCCTCTCTCTATCTCTCTCTCTCTCGCGCGCGCAGCCTGCGTCACCGCCGCACCGCCGGCGGCCGGGACCGCCGCCGGCGGGCCTCCCTCGCCGCCGGCCAGCACCCGCTGGCTGGCCTAGCAGCGGCAGAGCGCAGCGGCAGCAGTAGCTGCCGCCGCTGCTATTATCTTTTCGGGTTCGGGTGGAAATCCGAACCCTCCACCCGAACCCATATTTCCCCAACTCTATTGGGTTTGGGTTAGACCCGTTCACCCATCCCCATTTACTTAAGTTAAACGGGTTTGGGTTTGGATCGTCACCCGACCCGTTGACCCGGCTACCCGCTGCACAAGGTAAATTTGCAGAAACCCCCTGTGACATTTTATTAATTGCATTTCAATTATTTTTATTTACATATTTATCCTATTTGTTATGATTTAGTAGTCGGGCGATATCGGGAGCATCCGGACTCCGATTCGGGCGATTCTGGATCCGTTGCGATCGTGGGAACGAGAGCTACAGTCCTGTAGCCAGTTTGTGAGTGTTTTTCTTTTATAAATTATATTTGATCATGTTTAGTAATCTTGATTGGTTGCCTATAAATACCGGTTAATAAATGGTACTTAGTGAAAGACTAGTATAACGATTAGTTAAACATACATAATCCAGATCATAAGATGGTGACTGACATTACAAATAGGGATAGCTGATACTCGATTAGATATGATCACTGGTACCGGCCTTCTACTAGACACCATGGCTAGATGTACCCGTAATTATTACCCGAACATGCATTCGGTACAACCAGCTATTGTTATCACGCATTACACGAAATATTATCATTCACTGCTACATGGATACACCAACACTGTTATTGCATGTTAGGGAGTTACTGTTACACGGATACCCTGGACACCAGTAGTAGGACACAGATACTGTGAGGTCACTGGACATGGTAGTATAGTCTACACTGCTTACTGTTATTACATGTCCTATCACAGAGATAGGTTACACGGATCATGGCTACACATCTATATTCCACTGGTACACGGACATACCCATGCGCGGACTAACGCATTTCATATTAGTACATGGATGCTCGATACACTGTTATCTCATGTTCACACATCACTGTTACATCTGCTCACTGCACGAGTGTACATGCATGTATTGTTGCTATCTTCTTGTCATCACTGTCCATATTACAGGTATTATTGTTCCATGTTACCGTATTCATGTTATATGGTTTCCTGTTACTGATATGGATATTCCTGTTACTGGACATGAGAGCTGTTGATATGCGATATGTGGAATCCCACATCTATTGTTCCTGTTACATTGTTCCCGTTATATTGTTCCCGTTATATTGTTCCCGTTATATTGTTCTATGCTATCAACAGAGCTCAGGTCCAGTTATCATGTTACCCGTATCAGGTACTGTGTTTGTTCTTGTTACATTGTATACTTAATATATCAGATCATAATGATAACTGGGGTATGGGGGAGACTTGACGGTTGATTAGATCTTATCGGGTGATGTACTGGATCCATATTGTTCTCCCACTGCAGGGGATGGTAGTGCTACCTACCAATTGCTCCATGAGCTATTGTTACTTGATTATTGTTCCCCTCTTAGCGGAGGGCTCTGGTCTTAGCAGCCAGGGGTTTGATAAAGGCCGTGATCCCGGGTATGCACGGGATACACCTACCCGATAAGAACTCCTCGACCATGAGTTTCCAATTAACATAATAAAACAGTATACACAATAGTGGACGTCGGGAACACTTGTTATTTGGTTACTCTCTCGTTTGGATAATGGTACCCGTAGGCCATGTCCGGATGGGTTCGACTGGAGTGCGGGCTCCAGTATGAACTGCCAGTGGTATGGGACACTGGAAGAGAGTGATTAAAATAGCAGGCGGTACTGATTTCTACTATTGTATAAATAACATGACTTGCCTGATACATGTTTACTACTTGTTACTGTTCCTTACCTGATACATGTTTCCTATTGTATAGTTGTACTTCTTATTGTACCTGCTCATTTATCCGAGATCATGTTATATGTCTAGTTATTACTTTACCCGATACATGTTACACTTTCTGTAATGGCATATTATTCGTGCATATGTGCATATATTCTATTATCTGTCTACCTTGCATACATCATTACTGTCTGTGCGTCACACCGTATACCGGTTAGGTAGCATATGCCCATCTGCATGTTCCCTGCTATCACATCACCATTAGCATGTATACTCGTCACCTCTAGAGAACATAATATACTATATAAACTGGATACGCTTAGAGACATGACCTGATGATAACCGGTTAGGTAGTGATGAGACTAAAAGATGACATGTCTATATATTTCTAATGCTTACATGTTTATATATTTTACTGCTTATGATATACTTATTATGTGGTATACACCATCATGTATCTATCGTAGTATCATGCTTGTAGTACTATAGTATATATTACTGCCTCCTTCATTTTACCACTCACTAGGTCGCTTTCTGACGACCCTGGGTTTGCATGCCCAGATTGGAGATCCGAGTTACCATAGCTTCAGAGAGTGTCTTGGAGTCACATGGGAGATTCCGCATCAGGACTATTCATAGGTATCTTAGTGATTTATTTCTGTTATCGTATTTATCCTTGTTTTCATATCTGTTATGATCGCTGACCTCTTTCTGCAGGTATTCTTGTACTGCTTTCATGCTGGACCTCATATCTATATGGAGGTATTGTATTGTACTGAGGCTTAACGTACGCGTGAGGTTGTTTTCACCTCGCGTATGTACGTCGCCATAACGTCTCCGTATCCTTGGGATCGGGGCGTTACACAATGGTATCAGAGCCTAGGTTCACACCTGGTGTGGGTAACCACCTGGTCAATCCTCGGACTCTTACCAACAGTACAATCAGGTTCAGATTAACTGATCTGTATCTGAATTTGGGGATTCCAGCAACGAGTATGAGAATACCATGACCTTGACAATTCATTCCTTGACTCGTTGATCTTCTGTCCTTACTTCCAGTTGTCAACCAGAACATCTGATTTCTTTCTCGCTTTCTTTGCATCTTATTGCTTCTCATCCGTTAGTATTCTTTCACTCTCATATTTCTTCATCCCGAGTTCCTTATAGATATCAGAGTGCGCAGTGGAAGTATCGTGGACCCGTAACTTTTCGGCTTTGGGGTTGAAAATTTTATTCTCACACCTGATTGAAATTGCGAGGACGCAATTTTTTGTAAGGTGGGGAGAAATGTAACACCCTACTCCCCGGTGTACGTTTTACCGTATCGGTACGCGATACGACGTACAAAAATTGATTTGACCTCCGTGGTAGTCCGATTGAGCTGATTTCAATTTTAAAAATCATTTTCTAATATTTGAGATTTTTAGGGATTTTCTGAAATTTTTCTAGATTATTTTAGAAAATCTCCGTAGTCGGTGTCGACCGATACCGATAACCGGCCTTCCGATTTTTATTTCACAAACGGAGTTGTATTTTACGATTCCGCTTTCACCTTGTGTCTTAGAATCGTGTTCTCTACGTTAGGGTATTTTCGGGAATTTTTCTGAATTTATCGAAAATCCGGCCAAACGGTGTCGCCCGTATCGGCGAGACACGCCGGGATTTTTAATTTGCAAACCGGATCGAGTTTCTACAAACCGTCTTCATCTTACGTCTCAGGATAATATTCTCTATTTTCTGTAACTTTTGGGCACCGTTCAGAGCTAGTCGAATTTTGGGCCGAATTAAATAATATTATTTGAATAATTAAAACCCTTTTCTTTTCTTTTCTTTTCTTTTCTTTTTCTCCTTCCTTCTTCTTCCACACGCTTCTTCCCACCGCCTCTTTCAATCACCTGAACCCATTTTAAAAACCCCACCGCCCTCTCTCTCTCTTTCATAATTCTCTCTCTCTAAAACACTCTCTCTCTATCTCACTATCTCTCTCTCTATCTCACTATCTCTCTCTTTCCCTCTCTCTGTACAGACCCTAAAGAGGGAGGCCGACCTGTTGCCAGCGGCCGGCCGCCGCCGGCCGCCGCCGGTGGCCGCGACCCCCAAGCCGCGCGCCTCCCCTCCGCCGCCACCTTCCTCCTCTTCTTCTCCTCCTCCTTCCTTGACTGTAAACCCTCTCTCCCTCTACTTTTCTCTCTCTCCTCTCTCTATCTCTCTCTCTCTCGCGCGCGCAGCCTGCGTCACCGCCGCACCGCTGGCGGCCGGGACCGCCGCCGGCGGGCCTCCCTCGCCGCCGGCCAGCACCCGCTGGCTGGCCTAGCAGCGGCAGAGCGCAGCGGCAGCAGTAGCTGCCGCCGCTGCTATTATCTTTTCGGGTTCGGGTGGAAATCCGAACCCTCCACCCGAACCCATATTTCCCCAACTCTATTGGGTTTGGGTTAGACCCGTTCACCCATCCCCATTTACTTAAGTTAAACGGGTTTGGGTTTGGATCGTCACCCGACCCGTTGACCCGGCTACCCGCTGCACAAGGTAAATTTGCAGAAAACCCCCTGTGACATTTTATTAATTGCATTTCAATTATTTTTATTTACATATTTATCCTATTTGTTATGATTTAGTAGTCGGGCGATATCGGGAGCATCCGGACTCCGATTCGGGCGATTCTGGATCCGTTGCGATCGTGGGAACGAGAGCTACAGTCCTGTAGCCAGTTTGTGAGTGTTTTTCTTTTATAAATTATATTTGATCATGTTTAGTAATCTTGATTGGTTGCCTATAAATACCGGTTAATAAATGGTACTTAGTGAAAGACTAGTATAACGATTAGTTAAACATACATAATCCAGATCATAAGATGGTGACTGACATTACAAATAGGGATAGCTGATACTCGATTAGATATGATCACTGGTACCGGCCTTCTACTAGACACCATGGCTAGATGTACCCGTAATTATTACCCGAACATGCATTCGGTACAACCAGCTATTGTTATCACGCATTACACGAAATATTATCATTCACTGCTACATGGATACACCAACACTGTTATTGCATGTTAGGGAGTTACTGTTACACGGATACCCTGGACACCAGTAGTAGGACACAGATACTGTGAGGTCACTGGACATGGTAGTATAGTCTACACTGCTTACTGTTATTACATGTCCTATCACAGAGATAGGTTACACGGATCATGGCTACACATCTATATTCCACTGGTACACGGACATACCCATGCGCGGACTAACGCATTTCATATTAGTACATGGATGCTCGATACACTGTTATCTCATGTTCACACATCACTGTTACATCTGCTCACTGCACGAGTGTACATGCATGTATTGTTGCTATCTTCTTGTCATCACTGTCCATATTACAGGTATTATTGTTCCATGTTACCGTATTCATGTTATATGGTTTCCTGTTACTGATATGGATATTCCTGTTACTGGACATGAGAGCTGTTGATATGCGATATGTGGAATCCCACATCTATTGTTCCTGTTACATTGTTCCCGTTATATTGTTCCCGTTATATTGTTCCCGTTATATTGTTCTATGCTATCAACAGAGCTCAGGTCCAGTTATCATGTTACCCGTATCAGGTACTGTGTTTGTTCTTGTTACATTGTATACTTAATATATCAGATCATAATGATAACTGGGGTATGGGGGAGACTTGACGGTTGATTAGATCTTATCGGGTGATGTACTGGATCCATATTGTTCTCCCACTGCAGGGGATGGTAGTGCTACCTACCAATTGCTCCATGAGCTATTGTTACTTGATTATTGTTCCCCTCTTAGCGGAGGGCTCTGGTCTTAGCAGCCAGGGGTTTGATAAAGGCCGTGATCCCGGGTATGCACGGGATACACCTACCCGATAAGAACTCCTCGACCATGAGTTTCCAATTAACATAATAAAACAGTATACACAATAGTGGACGTCGGGAACACTTGTTATTTGGTTACTCTCTCGTTTGGATAATGGTACCCGTAGGCCATGTCCGGATGGGTTCGACTGGAGTGCGGGCTCCAGTATGAACTGCCAGTGGTATGGGACACTGGAAGAGAGTGATTAAAATAGCAGGCGGTACTGATTTCTACTATTGTATAAATAACATGACTTGCCTGATACATGTTTACTACTTGTTACTGTTCCTTACCTGATACATGTTTCCTATTGTATAGTTGTACTTCTTATTGTACCTGCTCATTTATCCGAGATCATGTTATATGTCTAGTTATTACTTTACCCGATACATGTTACACTTTCTGTAATGGCATATTATTCGTGCATATGTGCATATATTCTATTATCTGTCTACCTTGCATACATCATTACTGTCTGTGCGTCACACCGTATACCGGTTAGGTAGCATATGCCCATCTGCATGTTCCCTGCTATCACATCACCATTAGCATGTATACTCGTCACCTCTAGAGAACATAATATACTATATAAACTGGATACGCTTAGAGACATGACCTGATGATAACCGGTTAGGTAGTGATGAGACTAAAAGATGACATGTCTATATATTTCTAATGCTTACATGTTTATATATTTTACTGCTTATGATATACTTATTATGTGGTATACACCATCATGTATCTATCGTAGTATCATGCTTGTAGTACTATAGTATATATTACTGCCTCCTTCATTTTACCACTCACTAGGTCGCTTTCTGACGACCCTGGGTTTGCATGCCCAGATTGGAGATCCGAGTTACCATAGCTTCAGAGAGTGTCTTGGAGTCACATGGGAGATTCCGCATCAGGACTATTCATAGGTATCTTAGTGATTTATTTCTGTTATCGTATTTATCCTTGTTTTCATATCTGTTATGATCGCTGACCTCTTTCTGCAGGTATTCTTGTACTGCTTTCATGCTGGACCTCATATCTATATGGAGGTATTGTATTGTACTGAGGCTTAACGTACGCGTGAGGTTGTTTTCACCTCGCGTATGTACGTCGCCATAACGTCTCCGTATCCTTGGGATCGGGGCGTTACAATACTTCATTAAGAAAGTAGACAAACTATGTATATTTATCTCTAAATTAAATAACATTGTGAAATCTGTCATTACGTATTAGAATATTAACTTCTTAAAGTCGATCATATATCTCTAATATGTTTTTTATATGCCACTGAGACTTGGTTCGGTGGCAAAGGAATTGGTTGGAAAATGGAAGATCTGAGGTTCAACAACGGACTAAGTTTTTTGTTAAAATATATGTATATGAATTGTAGGAACTTTGCAATAATCCTTTGGGTCGGTTCATTCATAAACTATTAAAGTGTGTATATCAGTATGAATGGATAGTATCACCCATTGGAAGTCCAATTGCAAAGTTTCTACAATTTTTAGTTAATAATAGATCCTTAAGGATCATTTCCCCACCCACCCACCCCCCCCCCCCCCACACCCACCCACCCACCCACCCACCCACCCACACATGCACACAGTTATGTCACACCGGAAGGATTCGACATTGAATCATTCCCATTCAAATACAATCTTACGATATTCGATTGCAAGATTCACTCCGTTGAAGTTGATCTACATTATTCAAGCAACTAAAAATCAAAAACTATCTATTTTGAATACTTCTTGCTCCATCAAGAAGGCGCAAAATGGACGGCTGATATAGTGAGTTGGTTAAGCTTGATATAGTGAGTTGGTTAGCTTAACAGCGCAGAATATTTGAAGTCCAACAAAAATTGGAAAGTGAGGATTTTTAAGTGCTTAGACCATGATGAAATGGTCGGATCTAAAATGTATATGGGTAAAGACGTAGATTTAAGCAATATGCTATCTTTGACTGTTTATTTAGCGTCTACTTGATGGATGGGTAAGAAGAATTCAAAATACATGTTTTTTATTTTTAATTACTTGAATAATATAAATCAACTTCAAGAGAGTGGATCTTGCATTCGGATATTGTAGGATTATATTTGAGTAGGATTGATTCAACTTCGATTCCTTCCGGAATGACACAAGTGTGTGTGTGTCTCTGTATGTGTGTGTATGTATGAGGAATATATACCTTAAATATCATTTAATAGAATTCTGTGAGATGGCACATGAAAACTCCAATATCCCTATTATTTTTTCATGATCCAACCGAATCATGTCCTAAAACATAGATATATAAAAAATCACATGATTTAGAGTTTGTTTACTCATTGATCTAACGGTTGATGTTGTTCTATTATAGAAAAATTGTAAATTTTTAGCAATTTGGTACATGACCAAATAAACCTCAAATCATGTGATTTTTTATAAGTGTACATCTTAGGATATGTAAATCATAATGTGTGGCCAAATTGTAAAAAGAAGAAAGGGAGATTGGAGTTTTGTTGTTCCATCAAATGAAATTTTGTTCGATGACATCTAAGGTACATTTCTCTATCCACACACACACACACATGTATATGTACGTATACATATGTACATATCTATATGTATGGACATATACATATGTATATACATGTGTATGTGTGCAAATTTGGCTTCTTCGGGAAGGATTTGGAGCCGAAGGGCATTGGAAAATGTTAAAGAGTCATGTTAGAATTAGGATTATAATATTAATTGTATTTGGATTAGAGATTTTCTTATCATGTAATTGTAATGCCTATATATTCGGTTATTATCCTCATTAATAAGATACACAATTCAGTTTCTTTTTCAACTGATTTGTCTCTCAAAAATTATTTTCTATTGATCGTCATCGACAAATTGTAGCACATGCCTAGCATCGGGCAATTCTCTGCATCACGAATCGTTAAAGTTTCTCCTCGATCATTGAAGCCTCCCCCTCATGGCCTCGCTATTTCATCATCATCCTCGCAACTGCAACTCTTGCCTCCTTCGACGGGTCTCGTAAAACTTTTTTTTCTCCTTTCTTCTAATTGATCCTTTTTTTCATCGTCGGATTTTGCACTATGTCAATATTCGCCTCGCTTAAGCGAAGACAGTCCCTTTTCTTGAAGTCTGTCTTGACTATTTTAAAGCGACTTACATGTTTAATGTCAGCCTACTTCAAGTGAAAGAGACATCATGGGGTTTTGGCGTCTACCCTGACTACCCTAAAGAGACATGTCATGAGGCCCATGTCGGCCTTGCTATGAGAAAGAGACCTAGGGCCAACCTTTAGAAAGTGCTTTGTTATCGACTAGAATTCATCTTTTCTTTTTCTTCAAAAGATTCTCACTAACATCTGTCATCTCCTTCTCATAATCTACATTCATTCAAAGTTTTGATGTTTCATCTATCATGAGTTTACAAGGGGCATTCAAGAATGCAAGTTTTGTTCATCGGTCTTTGAAGAGCTGCTTGTGGGATTTTTCAGTGGATATTTTTCAAATTTTCTATTTTCTTTTACTTTTATTCAAACTCACAATTTCTTACTCGTGAGTTTGGGAGGATTAGGATTAGAATTTCTAATACTAATTGTATTAAGATTAAAGGTTCTTATCATGTAATTATAATACCTATATATTTAAGTATTGCCCTCATTAGTAAAATACACAATTCAAAATTTTCTTTAAAAGATTTAACGTGTGGTGTGATTATATGCCCCTGCAGGTCGAGTGCTCTTTTTATGGGCCGATACTTGGACTTTTCGTGGTAGCTGTTTTTTCAATTTTAAATCCACTTTTAAATGTGCGCCTGGTGAGAGTTGAATTGGATTGCTCTGATACTATATTAAAGTCCCTGCTAATACACCAAAACTCCGGAGATAAAGTGAAGGTTGAAGTATTTATATTTTAATAGATAAAATTCACGTCCTTAATTGAAGTATCTGCCCAACATATATAAGTTCAGCGCGTGGGAAAAACTAATGGTCCTATAAGCATCTTTTGTACAAAAGAAAAAAAAAGAAAAAAAAGTAATGTAGCATGTCCATAAGCTTTTATCTTATCATGAGAATAACTGATGCATGGTTTGTAACTTAAGTTTCGGATTCTCTCCACTTCATAAGAGAAGCAGAGAGATTTTACTCGTAAACTAACAAGGGTTTTTCATCTAATAAAAAAAGAGAAATTTGTAGCACATCCAATGACTAGGGAAGCATAATTATGACATGATTTGACATTAGTAACAACTGCTTTACAGAGACCAAATTAACTCCCAGATTGACAACCCTGAGGCTTTAGTGAATAGTTGGATGCAGAGGTAACCACTTGAATCTACCTCAAAGTCATCAGAACAATTACTCACCTCAAAGTTAGTTAATTAGTTTCTTTATTACCCTAGTTGCTTAGAAATTCTACAAAATCTATTGAACTTATTATCATTACAATTTTATAGATGGACTGATCAAATTCTTTGGCCCTTGCTCAAGCTAAACAAAATAGTACTTAAAACTTTCCACACGTTGCCTCCTTGCACGCATGCATAGAAATCATCAGCCCTCAGCACTCACCAGTCAAACGAATAAAAATTAAACTAATTAATTTTCTTAGGCTACGTACGTGGATGTGATCCACGCTTCAGTGAACGAGAAGCTCTCTCCTCTCCTATGATCCGAGAGCGTTCAGGGCAGTTGAACAGAAAAGACACAAAGTAGTTGAGATGTTGTTGGCTCGTTTTTTCCTCCTCTCTCTATTTTTAACATGCACGTTATGTTTTCCTTAAATTCCAATTTCTCCACTCTTGTGCTAGCTACTGTAGTTTGACAACTCCCCCAACCTCTTCTCACCTTCCCACATCTATATATAACTCTTGGCCCCCTCTGGTGTTGTTCACATCCCATGGAGCCCTTTGATCATCATCATCATCATGAAGACAACAATGAACAAAATTCCCCTTTAATGTCTCACAATTCTACCCTACTACTGCTGCTGCTGCTGATATCTCAAGCCAACAAAAACAAGAACTAGCACAAGTGCAAGACCCTTCGCTGGTCTGCGGTGGAGTTGCACTGGGGATCGACCACTGGGCGTCGCTGCTGCTTCAGAGGGCGGGCGGGATCGTGGGCCCCATGCCGCCGCAGATGCATGTGGGGGCCGCAGAGGGCGGTGAAGGGAATAATAGTAGCGTGAGTGGGAGTGGTGGTAAGGAGAAGGGGATCAAGGTTGGAGGCAGAGGGAAAAGGTCACCAGGCCGAGGTTCGCGTTTCAGACGCGGAGCGCCAACGATATACGCGATGATGGCTACCGTTGGCGCAAGTACGGGCAGAAGGCGGTGAAGAACAGCACGTATCCGAGGTAAGTTCTCGGCCAAATTTACTGTATTTCAACTTGTCTTGCAGTAGTTGCACTTATTAGGGTTTTTCTCACTCTATATTAGTGTAAAAGGAGCTTATACTGTATCTTGACTCTTGGCCTCCTTTTTTATTTTTCTGAATTATATAATTCTTGGCCTCTTCGCGTTAGGAATTAATTCATGCCTCGGATGCACATGCACTAATGGAGACTAATATAAAACCTTCTCTATACAATAGAGTTTGAGAGTGAATTTATTTTGAAACGATGTGTTTTCAAAATTTTGAAAACAACAAACTTAAAGTTGTAAGAAGGTGATTTTCTTATGATATAGCATGTTTTGTAATATATGTTAGCTAAACACAAGAATAAAAGGAGAAATATAGCATGCTTGAGAAATGTGCTATCATTTTTTATAAACTGTATAAATTTTGAAAGGTGATATTCATGTCTTTTGTTTTGAAAAGAAGTTTTAGCATATATGCCTTTTATGTTTGAGAAACTGCAGATTTATCTTGTCTTTTACATATTTCCTTACATGACGTTGTATTTTTGCATCACTTTCGTAATATATATTCTTAACAATAAACTGATAAAACATTGAATTAACAGGAAACTTTATTAAACTTATTTTTTAACATGTACATAAAATCATCATCATTTTATCAATTTCGGGCTAGCGTAGCAAGTGAAGTTTCACAATCAATTATCGAAAAGGCTCCAAGTTTAATCAAGTAATATGTGCATGTAACCTAAGATGAATTAATCAACATTAATTGTGTCTATAATATTGAAAATTTGCCTAAGAACACAAGGATATGTAAGAAAATATCTGAATGCTAAATAACACATGTAATTCCTCAAAAATATATGAGCATATATGCTAAAACCCCTTATGATAAACAGCACATTTACAGTTTTTTTTCCCAACGGTTTTGGGACTTAAGAGGAAAACGAAACTTTCTTCAAAGATTTTGGATACAGAAGCAATTTTCAATAATATTATTAAGGTTAATTGTAGATACACCTTCTTTATTATGGACAGTGGAGCAAATACATCCCCTCAACTCTTTTATTAGCAGATATACCTCTGCTTTCATATTTTTTTTAATTAAAATGGGTTAATTTTTATATTTTTTTAATTTTCTAACTACCCATTGTCAATATTACTCTTTTATATTAATTGCTTCCCTTTCCTATATGAAATTAACCCAATTTGAATTAAAAAAAAATATGAAATCAAGGGGTGTCTGCTAATAAAAGAGTTGATGGATGTATCTGCTCGAGTGTTTATAGTACATGAGATCTATATGCAATAAACCACCCATATTATTATTCAGATCTTACGTTCGAAATTAGCCAACAATTCCTTAAAGTATTAGGAAATAGAAATGAAAAAAGATAGGTGTTGTGACAATGACATTCTAAGTTATCTAAATAATAGCATATGTCAACTGTTAATATCGGATATCGGTAAAGCGAAGCATCAAATTGTAGTGCTCCTAGTAAGGACTTTTCAAGACATCAAACATACACATATCCTTGGATTACTTTCACCTCATCATACTTAATTGCGACTCTTCCTTATTTTCAACATTTTCTTTTGCTCCCTCAAAAGTACGATCTATAATAGTATATATAATTAATCCTTTTTCCAAAATTCTACATTTAATTCTTAATGGATGACTGCTCTTACTTAAGAGTTCACGTGTCCTAGTATTACTTCCACCCAAGCCCACTTCATTGTAGAATTTTCATGTTTTCCATCGTTAACCTTTCAAACATGCTAGCTATGACTGATTCTTCGTTTCCAACTACTATGCTTAATTCTTAATTTCATGGATTCTTATGCGCCAACAAACAACAACAACAGCTAACCATTTATCTTAGGTATTTGGGGTAGGCTACATGAACCAAAA
>JAVJIF010020617.1:0-73585 GCA_038442645.1 Agave tequilana
CATGTCTAGAAAAATCAAACATAGGAGGGCTATCCATGAGTGCAAAACTAAATGTGTGCAAATGAAAAATGCAAATGAAGATTAGCAAACCAAGATCTCACTCCTAGGCGGTTAAACCTAATATTAGGAGCGTAGGCTCTGATACCAATTGAAAATCACGTAGAGGGGGTGAATAGGTGATAATGCTAATCTAATAAACTTAATGTGGAATTTAAAACTAATTGCAATTATAACAATTAATGCAACCAACAATGATGC
Source organism: Agave tequilana (assembly GCA_038442645.1). Taxonomy (NCBI): domain Eukaryota; kingdom Viridiplantae; phylum Streptophyta; class Magnoliopsida; order Asparagales; family Asparagaceae; genus Agave; species Agave tequilana. Next base: position 259 of record JAVJIF010020617.1, read on the forward strand.
ACACACAAGCTAGCTAAGCATATAAATATGAATGATCAATATGAAATGATACAAGGCACAAAGTAAAGAGAGAGAGAGAAGTAAGAGTTTAAGGGATCAGTGGCAAACAACAAGATATGTTTCGAGGTTCGAGCACCCCTCTACATCCCCGCCTTCACCCAGAAGGATTTTGAATCCACTAGCTTGTCCACAAAGGACTCCCACATAGGGAACCTCCACCGAGGATTTGGGGAATACAATCACAAGGAGATACCCAACTCCTCTCCTTACAAACACACAACTCCTCCTTGAGGCACAACACCAAGCCAACAAACAATCATCTCACAACTTGAGGAATTAGCACAAAGCTTACACAAGGATCACCTCACACCTTGAGGGATACACCCAATAGCACACCTCCTCAACACAATGAGGGAAAGGCACAAAGCCAAGCTAAGATAGGGTTTACAACTTGATGATCAAAAGACCACAACAATCTCTTTTCCCACACAAAGATCCTATAAAATAAGATAGTAGATGTAGCTCAAGTGTGGAGAAAACCAAAGGAATGAAAATCAAAAACTCAAAGAAAATCCTTGGGAAAAACTAGAAACCAAGCTAAGAAGTTGAATCAAACACTTTTCCAAAAAACCTTTTTCTTGATTTTCCAAACCCTAGCAAAAATACCAAATAGATTGTTCAATTTAAAGCCCAAAAACTTCTTTTGATTGCTGTGAAAACACTGGAGAGTCAGGAAAAATTAGCACCAAAAATCTTAGAGAAACCTCTTTCCATATGTAGGTATTATAGCCCCCAGAAAATTATAGCCGTTGGCAGCAGAAACTGCCAAAAATGAACTACCGGTCGACCGGTCGGTCGACCGCCAACGGTCACTTGGCAGCTACTGGTCGACCGGGCGGTCGACCGGCCCAGAACCAGAGAGCAATGGCTCTCTGGCCGGTCGACCGCTCGGTCGACCGGGCGCAACCCGAGAGCAACCTGCTCTCAGTCGGTCGATCGTGCGGTCGACCGGCTTATGGGGCAGCCAGGTGCACGTATTCGTGCACGTCGGTCGACCGCTACGGGCGACCGGCTACTTGGTACGGTCGACCGTCCGGTCGACCGACCTATCCTGACAGAGGCAGTTCTGGTCAGAAAAACATGTTATTTTTAATTCTAAAAATTCTCATAAATCTTCTAAAAATACACAAAAATAGTTTTATCATTTTACATTGATATACAAACTTGTATTAAAAATTTCAACACAAATTTCAAACATTTTGAACCATTTTTGTGTTATAGAAATTTTGCCAAAAACCAAAAACCGTATTTTCTAAAACTTGAAAATTTGAATTGAAAATATGTTTTGTCCAAGACTCATCTAAATACAAAAACATGATATTAAACACTTTGAAGCAAGTTGCATATGGACATAAGTTCAATATACATGAAACATATATATATCCATGTTTTTGACTTTAATTCCAAAATTATGTATTGTTAAAAATACCAAAACACTAAACTCATGAAATAGACTATCAAACTAAGTTTGTCTAAGAAGTTGAAGCATACATGTATATAGAACAAATCTAATATACATTAAACTATGTAAACTTATTTTGAATCTATCTATTCATGAAAACCAAGATCGGTTAAACCAATCAAACCGAAAACCAAAACGGAAACATGAAACGTGTGTGTTGTGAACTTGAGCATATCATACTATTCTAATATTTATAAATGGATCTAAACACAAAACTAAAATAGGTACTGATATCTTCTTGTAGAGCGCCGTCTCCAAGCCGGCTCGATCCAAAACTCCAAAACTCCGAGCTTGACTCCAACGAGTGCTATATATGATCTTGATGCTCGGGCTCTGGAAACTCATCGTGAAAGCTTCCAAACCATCTTGTTGAAGCTAATCACCAACTAATATCTTGGTTAATGATCTGAAACTAAAATCACAAGATTATTAGTACACATAACTACATGAGTTAATCATCATCAAAACTAGAGTGGAAGGCCTTTGGGCCAACAAGGTTAACTTGTATTGTATTATTTTCCTAGCATGCTTACATGTACTGTAACGCCCGGACCCCGCGGGTACGGAAACGTTAATGCAACATATATACGCAGGTCAAAAATACCTCAATTATATACGCTAAGCATTAGTACGTGCAAGAATCAGAGTACGAAATACGTAATGTAGATACATTCCAACATGAGTACAACCTACAAAGTTATCACAAAGCGTGATATAATATTACATGTACATTATACCACAGCCAGGTACAAAAGTAAAATTTACACATGTACAAGAAAAGATGCTCACGAGCTAAGAGGAAATCTCGCGGGCTAAAAGGAAGAATCTGGTACGGAAGGAGCCGGGACTAGTTAGCCTGCTTCGAGAGGTAAGCTTGATCTTTGATGGAGGGTTCCACTTCAATCTAAGCTTCGAGACCTGAACATGCAAATTTCAGGAGAGTTAGAAACTCCCCAACAAATGTTCAGGTGAAAGTCAAGTGGTTTGATTAGATATATCTAAATCAGAAATAAGCATTAAAAGCTATGCTGCGTGTACATGACTAATAAGTATATGATAGAGATATCTGATGTAAGTGATAAAGCATGAATAAAATCTTTTATTACCATTTTTAATACTTACGTTATTTACTCGTCCTATTCATATGTCTAGGTATGTTAATAGCGTCCTAGCACACATACATCCACATCTGAGTAAGTCGAGGCTGTTATTGAAAACCAACGGGGTATCAATGAACAATGTTTATAGTGGGTCTCGTGCATGCCCGGGACCATGGTCCAGGGTGTCCCATTGCTGGTGTATGGAACCGGCTGCAAGGCCTATATGAGGGTCTTATAGGATGCCCTTTTCAAATGGTACCAAGAATGAGGAAGTCAGCGCTCCCCTCGGTCACTTCCGAAAGTTTTAGTTGCACAACTTATCTAATGTCACTGTAAACACGAACATATGTTGATATCCGCAAGTTTCCCCCGACCCGGTAAAAGTTGTTCTTTTTATAATTTATTAGGTAATTATCTGATTCCAGGAATGTACAGAAGCATGTCAGGAATGTCAAGTATACATAAGTACTCTCAGGAGATCAAGTTACATTCCCATGTGTGGTAATTACAAGTCAGGTATAGTAGTTGAATGGCAGGTAATAGTAATAAAGTGTCAGCTGGTAACATGTTAGAGGTCAAATGATAGCATAGAAAGCAAATGCAAATATTAATAGCTAGTGCAGCTAACTAGCAAGCAAATGAACATCCAAGCGGAGCTAAGCATTGTTGGAGACACATACAGCGAACAGTGTTCAACCCTAAAGCGCCTGACAGAGCTACCAGAATGACTCGGCTTAAAAGGCGAGTCTAAAATCCGGCAGAGTTCCACCTAGACGAATCTAGCGGTAAAGTGATGAGCGCTAAGCATGCCTACTAGGCGAAACTAAAAGACCTGACAGTCTAAACGTACTTCTCTTTTCAAGAAGTGGGCGAGAGCCCAGAGGCTAAAGTACGCTCGGAGTTTAGGCGCACTCTTGGTAGCTACTACGAAACCCATAAGGGTACAAGCCTAGAACCATTGGATAGCCATCCAGGAGTGGGCAGAAACCTAGAGTCGGTACAAGAGTACCTGCGATGTTAGTACCATGTAAACATGTTATATCATGATAATAGCTAATCTACCATAGAGTAGTGAAGCCTGTAGGCTGAGTAGAGAGCTCGGGACCAAAGTACACTCGGGGTCTAAGCGCACTCTCGGTAGCTACCACGAAACCCATAAGGGTACAGGCCTAGAACCCTTGGATAGCCATCCCGGGAGTGGGCAGAAACCCAGAGTGGGTACCGGGTACCCTCACGAGTTGTTTCTATCCTATTACAAGCATTATAATATATCAGTCCGGTTCAAGTCAAGTCATGTCCACAGAATACAACACATACCCGTACAAACACACCGTACTGATACTAAATACAACATAATACTAATTTTAATATAAGTCCATTTTTTTGGCGAGGAAAGTCACTCGCCTAAAACACCGATTTTTAACGCTTTGTGCGATTGAATTCCTGAGTGAGGAAAAGCATGAAGCGAGCGAAGGAGAGGGGGGTTGCCTCTAGGGTGGCCGCTGGCCCTAGGGTGGTGCGCCACCCCATGGTGGCCTAGGAGTGGCCTACCATGATAAGAGAGAGGAGAGGGTAAAGGTGGAGGTGTTGGAGTAGGTAGTTGAGTTATTTGGTGGAGTTGAAGTTATTTGGAGGAAAATGAAAGAGAATTTAAAGGAGGTGAAGATGATGGTGATGTTGAAGGTTGAAATAAGGTGATGGAGGTGGTGTTGTGGTGATAAGAATGGAGATGGTAGTGATGGAGAAGAAACAAAAGGAGATGGTGGCGAAGATGGAAGTCTCGTAGTGGTGGTGATGGAGTTTGTTGAAGGTGGTGAAATTGTCACCGAAATAGTCACCGGAATTGTCGTCGGAGTAGTTGCCAGAGTGGTTGCCGGAGGAGAGGGGCTCGGCCCCTATCCAAGGAGGGTGACCGGCCTAGGGGAAGATGATGGGATGGTGGTTTTGTGGAGAGGTTTGTTGTGGTGGTAGTTTTGGAGAAGGTAAAGGAGAAGGTGGAGGCTTTGGTGGAGTTTTGGAGTTTGTGATGGTTTAAATGGAAATAAAGGAGGAAGAAGATGAAGGTAGGGAGTTAGAGAAGCTGCAGTGGTTGTGGTTGTGTGGAGATGTAGAGATATTTGGTGGTGATTAGGGTTTTTGATGGAGAAATGAAAAGAAAAGAAGGAGAAAAGGGTTTTTGATGGAGAAATGAAAAGCGAAGAAGGAGAAAAGGGTTTTTGTATTTGGATTGCAGTTAAAGGAGAAGAAAAAGGATTTGGGTGAGGGTTCTTTTGTAAAATGGAGAGGAGTGAGGTGGCCTTGGCCGGCCATGTTGATGGGAGAGGGTATTTGAGTGGGTTGCGATATTTTGAAGGAGATACTTTGGTAGAAAGGTGGAGAAGGTAATGGAAGAATGAAGAATGTTTAAGAATATGGAGAAGAAAAAGAAGGAAATAAAAAAGAAAAAGGAAAGGAAAGGAAAAAAATAAATTATTTTATTAGAAGAAAAAGTGAAATAATTAAAGTAGCGGATTCACCAGATTCAGTCGCGGATGCGAAAAACTTTCGAAAAAATATCGAAATCGTTCAAAAATTAAGTATCTCAGAATAACCCACAAAAATTCTCAAAATCAAGAATATTATTCTAAGACTCATGGTGAAATCCATTTTCAAAAATTCTTTATGGTTTTCAAATTAAAAATCTTAGAATCGACTGCCGATATCGGTCGACACCAAATCTGGCCAAAATCTGTTAAATTCTGAAAATTCCCAAAAAATGTATTAAGATAGTAAAAATTATTCTAAGAAAATATGTGATAGCGATTTCTCAAAATTCAACTTTATTTGCAAATAAAAAAATCTGGGAATAAATCAGCGGTACCGATTTATCCCGATTTTAGGGTTTTTCTAAAAAGAATTCTAAAAATCATGAAAATTCTAATATATTAAAAAATAATGTTTAAAACTGAAAGCAGTCAAATTTGATTACCAAAGAGGTCAAATCATGTAGTACTGCTATGTGAGCAAAAATAAATAAGAGAAAATAAAAAATATGCTCGAAAAATCAGGATATGTATCTGAGTACGTATTTCGAGGATGGGGTGTTACATGTACCATGTTGTCACTTATCACCTACCTCTTGTCATATTAATACTTGGCTTATGATTATCACATTTGCGGGAATCCTGTACATGTTATACTGTATTATATACAGCTCTTGAACTTATAGTACTCATGTACTCTTGAACTCCTGAAATCCTGATCTTGTCATGCACTTGCTTTTCTCGTTACTTGATAATGACATGATAAATTATAAAAAGGTACAACTTGCATCGGGTCGGGGAAAACTTACGGATATCAATATATGTTCGTATTTACAATGGTACTAGGAATATTGTGCAACTGAAACTCCCGGTCTGACCTGAGGGCCTCCAGGCACCGAGGGGAGTGCTGGCTCCATCCTTCCTGATACCATCTTGATAAGGGCATCCTATAAGACCCTCCTGTAGGCCTTGCGGCTAGCTCTGAACACCAGCAACGGAACGTCCTGGACCGTGGTCCCGAGCATGCAAGGGACCCACTTTAAACATAGTTCGTTGATGTCCCCATTGGTTTCCAATAACAGCTTCAATTTATTCAGATGTGGATGTATGTATGCTTGGATACTATTACACATACTAGACATATGGGTAGAATGAGTAATAAGTATAAATAAAAAACTAGTAATAATAGATTTACTCATGCCTTATTACTTTCATTTTATGTCTTCGTCGCATGCTTACTATACATATACACTCGACACAGTTTTTAATACTTATTACTGTTTGGTTATATCAAGAAACGCATATACTTATCTCTGCATGACACTTGGCATTCACCTGAACATTTGTTAGGGAGTTTCTGACTCCCCTGGACTTGCATGTTCAGGTTCTGAAGCTTGGATTGAAGTGGAGCCCTCCACCGAAGATCAAGCTTATCTCTCAGTGCAGGCATACCATTCCTAGCTCCTTCTGTTCCTGAATCTTCCTGCAAGTTCGGGGGACTCCCTCTCAGCTCGTAAGCACCTTTTATACTGTAAAAATTGTAATTCTTACTTTTGTACCTGGCCATGATATAATGTACATGTACTAATATATCACGCTTTGTGATAACTTTGTAATCATTATGTTGGAATGCATATATACTACGCACTTCTGTACGCTGTTTCTTGTCTGTACTGATGCTTAGCATATATACGTGAGGGCATTTCTGACCTACATATATACGTTGTAGAAGCGTCTCCGAATTCGTCAGGGCGGGGCGTTACAGATTGATATCAGAGCCCAGACTCTCACACCTACAGTACAACCAAACAGCATATTAATGGGATCTTAATTTGCAATTGGAATGCATGAGTTTTGGTTATACATTCCAACTATAATATACAAAGTTATCCGTTTCTTCCTGATACTTCTTCCCTTAATTCCAAAAGTCCATCTATCTTTTACTTTCACTCCTCTTTCCAGACATCTTTTACCAATATAGATATGGATAGAAGAACGGGACGTAACAACTCCGGGCAATCACAGGACGGACCTACAGGGGAAATGCAGATATTCTAAGAGTTATTCAAAATATGGTGGAGAATCAATAAAAGTAGACAAAACTTCTTCGGCAAGAATTGATAACAACTCCTCAGGAACGGAGGCTGGGCAACGTGTCAAACTTCAGGCGGTTGCAGCTAGCAATATTTACAGGGAAAAGAGACCACTAGTTGCCGAGCAATGGCTAATCAACACCATAGATTTTTGAAGGCAGCATGGGTTCCAGAGGAAGATCAGGTGGAGGTCGCCAAAATCCAATTAAGGATGTGGTTAGAACCTGGTGGCTAGTTGAAGAGGGGAGACTGGGTAAACCCGTCACTTAGGACCAGTTCTCTATGAGTTTTTTATGATAAATTCTTCCTTACCACAGCTCAGAAGGAGATGGAAGAGCAGTTCATCCAACTTCAACAATGGAACTGATCTGTTGATGAATATGCTGCTGAGTTCTTAAGGCTGAGTCGTTTCACTCTGTATATGGTAACCGACAAAGAGAAACAGGCAAGCAGATTTTAGCAGGGTTTACAAATGGATATTCAAGTCCTTTAGATTCCCCAACACCTGAAAACATATTCCGAGGTCCATACTATAGCTCGAGAGGTAGAGCGAGGATTGGAGAAAAAGAATCTTGATCAGATAAGGAACCAGGCCATGAAGAGGCCATTTCAGCAATTAGGTAAAGGAGGTCCAGTCAGAGCTGCAAAAGCGCCAATTATTAGAAGACCATTTCGATCAACTCCTCTTCAGATAACTCACCACTTCCTATATGTGATTATTGCCAGAAGACAGGCCACATGCAGCAGGAGTGCCGTAGGTCAAATGTATTATGCCTGGCATGTGATCTGGTGATCACACAATAGAAGACTGTCCCCATAAGAGAACTAGGATGATGAACCAAACCTTACCGGCACCTCCAGTAACCATTGGACAGAGGAACCTAAGGCTAGTGGTTAGGAGGACCCCTCTCCCTCCACAACAAGTTTTTCGCCCAGCTCCAAGGGGAGGCAGAACAACAGCAGGTTGTTCGAAAGAAGGAATTGAATTGAGCAAGAGCTCAGAGTAGACCGTTTATGTCCGTGTGCTGATTATCAAACTCTAAAATATGTATGAAGATTTACTTTACTCCTTCGAATCACCATTTGTAGCAAAAGTTATAACAGGTCGTATCCGCAGGGAGTTCAGTGTAGACCGTTTATGTCCGTGTGCTGATTATCAAACTCTGAAATATTTATGAAGATTTACTTTACTCCTTCGAATCACCGTTTGTAGCACAAGTTATTCGCCCAGCTCCAAGGGGAGGTAGAACAACAGCAGGTTGTTCGAAAGGAGGAATTGAATTGAGTAAGAGTTCAGAGTAGACTGTTTACATCCGTGTGCTGATTATGAAACTCTGAAATATGTATGAAGATTTACTTTGCTCCTTTGAATCACCATTTGTAGCACAAGTTATAACGGGTCGTATCCGCAGGGAGGACTAGCATTGGAAGCATTCACGGTTTTTATGTTGAAGTTTTTGAGGAGAAAAACAAAGGTTCTTCTTTGTGCAAAAATAGAAAAACAAAACAACGTAGAAAGAGAGTGAAGAATTTTTGTGAATTTTTGTTAAGAAAAGGAAAACGGAATGAAAACGGAATGTAAGACGGTATGAAAAACGGTGATGTTGGAAAAAGAGAGAGTTTTTAGAAAGAAGTTTTGAAATTCAATTGAGAGAAGGCCATGACTAAGTAACATTCTACACTACTAACTTACTAATCTCGTTGGGTTATTCATACCCTCATGTAGATTCATTGGCAATAGTACATCTTGCTTTATCAAATCAATGTTGTCCGAAATTGAGATTGTGTTCTGATCTAAGCTTAGCTAGGTGGCCTCCTTGGATCATCGGCTCCCAATAGATTCTCAATAATGGAACATAAGTATTCACACTTAGGTATGCTAAACAAGAATGTAAGATTCATTAGTCCATCAAAGAAATAACAAGCCAGCATGAGTTAAGAAACTTTTACAATAGGCGTTAACATACTAAAGGGATCCATCTTCATGTTTCATCAAGGTACTTGTTCAAGAGACAAGACTCTAAATTAGGCACACATGAATCATATAGAGGTGATATAAAATATTCACTAGAATTAAAACACTACTCATCATCATTGGAAATAAAAGACTTGTTAATCACAAGACTAGAAATAAAAACATCCAACGATTCATATGCGTTAGCAATCACCCAAGAGTTAGTAGTTAGCAGTGTTAGAAGTTAGTTCATCATGTTAGTGATTAGTTAGCCATAGAAAGTAAAAACAAGTAAGAAGACATTGTAGAAAAACAAGTGCAAGAAAGTAAAGAACTTGAAGGTAAATGCAATAGAACAAGAAAGAATTGAGGAAGGAAAGCTTGAGCCTTTGTATTGAGTTGTCACTTCTTCAATTACAGAGATCTCTCTCACCCTCACTCTCTCTTTGCTAGATCTAGAAGGAGAAAATTGAAAATTACACAAGAAGACTAAAGAGAACTTAAAGAAAATACTAACTAATTGCCTAACAAAATGCTATTCTCTCCTCCCTCTTTTACACAGGCCCTGGGGGTCTATTTATAGGCTTCAGAAGAAGATAATGTCACACCACAGCTGTAGGATCAATTGTTTGATTAACGACCAAGAAATTGCCGCAGATCCGTGACCGGGGCCGTGTTTCCGCGGCAGCATCTTGGCCGTTGGGCCAATGAATTCTCTGACATTCTGTTATGCTACGTGTGCCTAGATGGAGCTTCTAGAAGTTGGAGAATATACTTTGGATCATTCCAGAATTGGGCTTCATGGTTGTGGGATCCTAAAAACACCTTTAATTCCTCAAAAATCTCAAGATTTGGGCCTTCTTCTTCATCAAAGAATGGACCTGAAAATAAGAGAGAAAAGCAATAAAAATTCTATTTTTATTAACATAAAGTATGATAAGGTGGTATAAAATGATGCAAAATGAACTCCAATCACACCCCCATACCTAACTTTTGCTCGTCCCTGAGAAAAGAAAAAGAGAAAAAATCCTAACTAAATTATTACACCACTTTCGTAGGTGACACGATTGTACTGAGCGCGTGCAACAAGTCGTTAAACCTCTAAATTATCCTAGAGGAGGAGTGTTGTCTCCTGAGAGTTTTTAGCGGATTGCACCCACAAAATCCTAAGAAAAAGAAAAAATGTTCGTGTTTTTTCAAAAGAAAAGGAAGAAAAAAGTTTATGATCCATTTTTTCAAGAATTTCGGTGATCAAAAGGTTTCAGGTTACCCTAAACTTTTCTTTCTTTTTATAAGTCTCCATTTGAAGTTTCGTTTTCAACTTAGGTTAAGTTTTCAAATAAAGAGAGAAGTAGATTTTGTATCAAGTTTAACATATATACATTTATATGTATGAGGAATTGTTCTTAGACTATGGCACATTTATTTATATATATATATATATTTTATTCTTCTTTTATATATATATTATATATATATGTATATATTTTATATATATATATATTTACATTTATTTATTCCCTTAGCTTCATTAGGCTTTCTAATTTACCCATGTAGCGAGCCTTTTACCGATGACTCCTAGACCAGATGGTCTTAGGGCACCAGATGAAGATACATCCCTAAGGTTTAAGGACTCGAGTAAACTAGGCCACGAATGCTAAGGACTCGACCACCTTTAGGCGTGACTGGTTATACTTTTAAAGGCACAACTAACCAGCTTAATTGGTGATCAAATATTTATTTGTTATATATTTTTTCTTCTTTTTTTCTATATATATAAATATAAGCAAAGTTACTAAGTCCTTGATTAATCCCTCAACCTGTAAATGTATATAGTGCTTAGGAAAAATTCAAAGTCTAACTATCTTCTATTCTTTTATTTCTTAACCTAAAGATCCAACAATACTTCTTATTTTGACTTATATTAAGAATTTTAGTTTAGAATTTCCTTAATTCCTAAGATCAAGTTAATTCTTTGCAAAAATGGATCACAGAAAATATTTTTTCTTTTTATTTTTATACAAGAAAGAAAAAAATCTAAGAAAATCCTAGAAAATCTAGAAAAAATCTTAAAACTAAAAAAAATTCTTCTCCTATGTTAGAATCTACCCCCCATACCTATCTCATGCATTGTCCCCAATGTATGCAAGTAGAATATATGCATGAAGTAGGTAAAGAAAAGATGTCACCCTCCCTGTCGGCGCGGACCAGCGGTGGTGCTAGATCCGGCCGACTACGAACGCCGCAGACCCTCCTCGATGCGGTCGAGGCGTGTGCCTGCTCTTCAACTTGCTTTTTTAGTCTAACCAGACCCTTAAAGATCTTCTTCATGCCTCACCAAATGGTAAACATGAAGGCTCATGAATCAGTTGGGGGGGTCCTGCTGCCAAAAGGCTGGGTCATCATCATCCTCCAAAAGTTCCTCCGAAGAGGACTCGGTCGGGGCATCTTCAGGCTGGACACTAGGGTTCTAGACTGCATGGAGGCAACTATTGTAAGCACTTGTTGCCCTCTCTGGTGCAATAATTACCCTATCGTATGAGTCAAAGATCGCATCTGGTAAGTTCCTACACAGATGAGTGATCAAAACTGGATGCGAGTATTTGGCACCGCTTGTGCGCGCGGAGTTTGTGATGATACTGTGAAAAATAGTCATGTTAATGTAAACAGTGTGCTGCCTAGTCTTGAGATCGTGAATGATTTGCAGCACATGCCTATTAAAGGAGGTCGTGTGGTCAAGCCCTAGGATATTGCGTTGGATCCAGCGTCCAACACAATGTATGTTGCAAAACATCGTACTGGCTTTGAGCATCCTATCCTGTTCGGTAAGCGGCCCCCATGACTGTCATGTAGTCAATTAATGGTAGGGGGTCGCGATGGTGCGGTTTGCTGGGGACTTGGGTGTAGTCTTCCAACATATCAACAGTTATAACAAGGTCACCAGTAGGCATGTGCACCATGAATTGGTTGGTGTCAAAGTTAATAAAGGCTTGATCAAGTGAAGCATAGAAGAGCTTGACAAGCTCCGGACAATGGTAAGCCTCATGGTCAGAGTTATCATAGACTAATGATACCAATTTCATTCACAAATTCGATCCAAAAAGATGTGGCCATAACCATTAATATTACTAAAAATCCTAGCAAAGTCTTTTTTCAGCAAATATAGATGGGGCCATGACGGAAAATACGAAGGATGGGAAAGAAATTCGCAAACCTCCCCCGGATTTCATAGGGGGGAAACCAAAACCAGATTGCAGAGGGCAATTGTAGATCTTAGATCTACAGACAGCAGCGACTGCAGGAAAATTTGGCGGTGCTCTAGACTCCACCAGATGGCTACGGACACGCGGCTAAGGCCGAGAAAACGCGGCTTTTTTAGGGAGGTAAGGGCTGGAAAAATTGTTGTGGCGGCGCTCTCTTCTCTCTTCTCTGATCTGATATTAGAGGGTAAGGTAGAGAACGAAAGAAAGGTTGGAGGGTATATATAAGGGCCTGAAAAGGGTAAACTTCCAATTTACCCTAGGTGAAAAGTGAAAATTTCAACCCTAGGGAAATTCTGGTTATTAGAAGTGAAAATGAGTATATAAAGGGAAGAAAACCTAAGTGCTATTTAGCACTTAGGTCCAATAAGTTTTTTATTTTTTATTTATATTTTTTATTTTCTTTTTATTATTTATATATATATATATATTAATTTTATTTTTATTTATTATTTTGATTTAATTTATAAGGATGGTCCCAAAAAGATTTGCAAGAAACACTGGGGAAGAGGGTACAAAGATTTGGTCACATGTACACTAGGTCACAATGACCCAGTTCGAGAATATCGTGTGACTCAGACTCTTTGGTGTAGAATGGTTGTCGTTGACCATTGACTTTGATCATGTTGTCACTCTTTAGATCAGAAATCTCAATCACACCATGAGGATAGACTGTTTGTACAATATAAGGTCCTGACCACCTATTTTTCAGCTTATCAGGGAAAAAGTAGAGCCTAGAGTTATACAACAGAACATTTTATCCTGAGACAAAATTCTTTCTATGAATAGATTTATCATGGAAGAGTTTAGTTCTGTTTTTAGAGATCCGAGCGTTATCGTATGCATCATTTCTTATCTCTTTCAGTTCAGAAATCCGCAGCTTTCTTAAGTCACCAGATTTCTTTAAGTCAAAGTTTAACTGTTTTATCGCCCACATAGCACGGTGCTCTAGCTCCACAGGCAAATGGTAGTGTTTCCCAAATATAACTCCATATGGAGATATACCGAGGACAGTCTTATAGGCAGTCCGATATGCCCATAAGGCATCAATGAGTCTGATGGACAAATCCTTACGATTCTGTCCTACAGTTTTCTCCAATATCAGTTTTATCTGTCTATTAGTAACTTTCACTTGTCCGTTCATTTGAGGGTGATAAGCCGTGGACAATGTTTGAGGGGAGAATAGGGTTCCTTGTAGAATTTCCTTGAATCAATTGAAAGATTACAATGGATTTACACTCCGATTACAAGAGAGGGAAGATGTTGAGACTTGAATCTCCCCTTTGTTTAATGCTGGGTTCTTCAGGTGGCGGTGGAAAGTGAATCTTGTTTTCCGTTGACCGGGTGAACGTCAAGAACTCTTGGGGATCTTCACTTTGGATGGTCGATGGAGTGACACAGCTCCTGATTGACCAGGAATCTCAAAGAGATTGTATGCAAAGATTGGCTTGTATGCAGCAAGTTGTTCGAAGAGTTGAACTCTCTTTCCTTTTCTATGAAAGCTCACAAGTCAAATTCTTCTCCCAGAATTATCTGACCGACCGACTGACCCCTTCTCAATAGCAAGCAAGGCTATTTATAGAGGTATCAAAGGCGAACGTGCCTCCTAAAAATACTCCATAATGGGGGGTTAACTTCCTCCTTATGTGGGCAGTGATTGACCCCATAACAAGGGCAGTTATAACTGAGACGCGGGTTTCGACCCTCGCGCCTTGGTGCTGCAGTGATGCTGAGACCAGGTTTCGACCCTCGCGTCTTGCTGCTGTGGCGATGCTGAGACGCGGGTTTCGACCCTCGCGTCTTGCTGCTGTGGCAATGCTGAGACGCGGGTTTTTGACCCTCGCGTCTTGCTGCTGCAGTGATACTGAGACGCGGGTTTCGACCCTCGCGTCTTGCTGCTGCAGTGATGCTGAGACTAGCCCTGCGTCTGGAGTTCTGCTTTTTGATGACTTATCTTTTAATGATTTTTAGACAGCCTACAGAACCCCCTCTAAAGTTTTCGATATTCTGCGGCTGGCTGGGACGAATTTCGAAATACTTTGGACTCTAGCTGAATTCACCCTTCTCATAATTGGACTGACAATGCTCCGAGCTTGATCTTGTTTGAAGTATGGCCTTCGTGAGTGTACCGTTAAACTCTTTGAAGCCGTCAAAAATGATCGTGGCGAGTGTCTAGATACACAGTCTAAACCTCCCCGATGCTCTGGGTTTGTCGTTGGTGTACTTTAAACCAGGGGTAAACAGTCATCTGCTTGTGCCAGTGTACTGTTGAACTGAATTGCAGAAGCAAGGACTGAATACAAGTCCTGCGACGCAGGGGTTATGCTGTTTTAAAGACGCGCCTTCTATAGGGATGTGTCTTTTGGGAAGAAGACGCGGCTGTCGCTCTGTGGAGTAGACGCAGCTTTGGCCTAATTGAAAAGGCGCGACCTTCGAAGGGACGCGTCTTTTGGGATGAAGACGCAGCTGTTGAATGCGAATCCGTGCTGTGAGCGCGTTGCCACGTGTCCTGTAGAATTGAGGGGACATCTTCTTTTTGGTGCGCGAATTTCGCGCTGCCTTTAATACGCCTTCCACGCGTCAGGCAGAGATTAGGCGTCGAGCCAAGCGCTGCGTATCTTTGCGAATTATTGTGCCTATAAAAGGCAACAGTCTTTCAAGAGTCATCATCAGACTCTTCTTCTTCTTCATTTGAACCTCTTAGGGTTAAGAAAGCTTGAAGCTTTTTTGTTCTTCTCGTTTCTTTCATTCTCAACACCAATTCCACGGTCGCAGTGGCACCAAAGGCTAAGCATGCTGCTTCGCCTTCCAAGGCCATCGTTCCTGAGACCCAAATGGGTGGTTCCTCCATACAGGAATCCCCTATTTCAGGTATTTAAAATCATCGGACTTGGTTTCCGCCATTAAAGGGGCTTACAGAGTTCTTTTAACTCTTAAATCCCTTTTGAATGTGAACCGCCAACGCGGGCTCATGCCCGTGTTTGATCTTCAGGCGCGGTTCTTGAGTCGATAGACAAGACGCAGGTTTTGATGACTTCTGCATCTTTTATTCGCTTGAGTCCGTACCTATTTGTTGAACACAGGGCCCCATTGAGCCTTGCGTTTTGGATCCAATACTTAGAATATTTCTAAGTGTGAGGGATTCAGGCGCAGATTTCTTACGATTCTTGCGTCTTGTGAGATCAGACGCCGGTCTTAATGAATCTTGCGTCTGAGTCCGATACTTAGACATTTTCATAAATCTTGGATTTTTAAAACGCAGGCTCCATGCTAGCCTCGCGATCTTTGGATCTGGACGCAGATTTTGATGATCTCCGCGTCTGGGTTCATTTCTGCGTTTGAGTTGCAAACACTTAATCATTTTCTTTCAGATTTCTGATCAAATGTTATTTTCTTTTGCAGTGCGATATTCCTCCAACCCTCTATCCAAAAAGTGTCACTTTGGACATGTAGGCGGTACTGACCACAATCTGACCTTTGTGTTGCAGAAGACTGCTCCTGTGACTACTGATAAGTTGAAGGAGCGAAAGGAGAAGATCTCTAAAGTCAGCATGAGGACCCTCCGGAAATTATCACCGACGGAGTGTTTGAGACGGATTCGCGCACTCCGTTAAAGAAACCTGTCTTCTTTTTTGGCGATGACATTGACGAGGATGGTAGTGCCTTGCATGACGGCGATTACAAGTGGCTTCGCCAGATAGGGGATAGGAAATTCTTTCTTCCCAATATGGAGAGGATGTATCCCTTATCCTATCTCCAGCACATGTCTGTTCACTGTGCAATGGAATGGGATCTTACCCGATCTGTCTCCGGTGTCTCTCTTGGCATACTAGGCGCCAAAGGAGTACACTCTGGCGGTCATGGGAAAGAGGTTTTTGGTTTGTTTCACGGATTGGTCAGACCTGAGTATCCAAGAGGGGAAACCCCTCGGCTCGGCACTACCTTCATCAATCAGTTCATGAAGGTAAGGGGTGATTTTTCCGTTGACTTCCGCCCGCTCGGGTGGGTTCATTCTTCCGACAGATCCTGGTGGGGCAAGATGGTGGGATTTGTCCTTGTCGAACTCGGAGCTCTGCTGGAACAGGTGGGGCTGTATCACGCGATCAGGGTTGTGCAGTATGGCCTGCCGCAAAGTTCTCATAACTTCTACGACATCCTGGAGCATTATAACCCTTTGACGGGGACATTTTTTACTCTGGCCAGAGAGATGGGGCTCGCCCTTCATGAGCTATATGAAGTTTCGGGGCTGGTTATGGGAGACGCCCCTTATGAAGAATATGTTCCAACTTCTGAAGAGCTTCATCTATTGTCTTGAATTCCTTTTTTGTATTGAAAATCAGATGAATAGAAGTAAAGGATCTTTGACTTATCAAAAATATGATAATAATCTTAACGAGTCAAAGTCTGTAGAAAGATCGATTTTCGGAACCCAACAATGCTGTCAGAGGTGTGATATTAACTTGACAGAATTGAGATAATTTTTGTGGACCTGCCAATCTATAAAGGAGAGTGACAAGTGGAATTTGTACCCCCAGGGAGGATGAGTTTTCACCAGAGGTTTGGAATTAATTTGACTAAGACCCAGCTGAGGATTTAGTGAAAATACTGTTAACGGTGTAATTTAACCTAACAATGTTTTTAAGTGGACTTGTTACTCTGTTGACGAGGATAACAAGTGAGACTAGACTCATGGGGAATCTAGGAAGACTTTTTCCGTCAGAGGTATGACTTAACGGTTGAATATAGTCTTATCAGAAGTGTGATGTTAACTCGACAAGGGTGTGAGTCAGAGGTGTAAGATTAACTTAACTCAAGGGTATCCCAGCTTCATTTGGGAAGACTGAACGTGTCACTGTCATAGGTGTAACGTTTAACTTGACAGTGAGGGTAATGCTAGAGGTATAATTTTGAACTTGGCATTGGTCATCTCGACTTTGACAAGGAAGTCTGAGGGAAAGTCATAGCCATGAGTGTATTGTTAAACCTAGCAATGACTTGGACGCTAGAGATATGGTGTTAAACTTAGCATCGTTCATTTCAGCTTCGATATGGAAGTCTGAGGGAAAATGACTGTCAGAGGTATAATATTAAACTTGGCAGCACCTTGATTACTGTTAGAAGTATAATGTTAAACTTAATAGTAATTTTTCAGAGGTGTGGTATTAACTTAACAGAAATTGACTCGTGATGGGAGCAATTTGAGGACCTGCCATTCTACTGATGAGAAGTGACAAGTAGAATTTAAAATATCAGAGGTGTAATTTTAACTTGACAGATTTGAAGACTTGTTACCCATATAGAGTTGACAAGTAAGGTTTGTACTCGATAGAGAGTATTGAAAATTTTCATTACCAGAGGTATAGTGTTAACGTAGCAATGATTGTATTTTGTAGACCTACCATTATGTGTATGAGAATTGGTAAGGGATTTTAGATGAGAGGGTGGAATCTTGTCCACTTAGGATTTTTAGCAAACCCTCAGCTATCAACGGATTTGAGGTGCCTTTACCAACTACCGTTTGAGTTGGGCTAGCCATGCTATTCCTCTCAGTATGGTGAGTTGTCGAAGACTTATGTTGGGCTTAGAAGCCAACATTTTCCTCTGTCCTTAACCGTCGGAGACGTCGGACATTAATGAAGAGAGCAATATTAAAACCCAAGTTTTGCCTTTCTTTTATTTATCAATATTTACATCATGCATCATGGTACAGTCAGTGCCCGATTAGCTTGTCACCGATCTACCGTGATATGACCGAATAAAGGAAAGAAACTTTTCTTGGATCTGGAGCTTTGATCAGAGGTGTACTTTTACTTGATCAGCGGAAGAGTACTATTAAGGATAGTACTTCTTCAGGAACCTGTCATTGACTGGCATCATGAGTGTATTGCCATTTCAAGTTATGAGGCGATATGCTCCATTTGAGTAGACTGACTCTACTACAAATGGTCCTTCCCATTTAGGCTGGAATTTTCCTTTTGTCTTATGTGTCATCACCATAGGTCTTCTGACGGCTAAGACAAGGTCACCTTTCTTGAAAGTTCACACCTTAACTTTCTTGTTGAAGGCTCTGGTAATCCGGGCTTGGTAGAGCTCGATTTATAGTTGGGCCTGCAGACATTTATCATCTAAGGCTTTCAGTTCTTGGAGTTGCTGTCGATGCTTCTCCTCACTTGTCATCTCTGCTGTCAAGGCGACGCGTAGAGATGGAATTTGGACTTCTAGTGGAAGCACGGCTTCACACCTATATACCAACGAAAATGGCGTAGCTTTAGTTGGGGTTCAAACAGTTGTGCGATAGGCCCATAAGCATTCACCTAACTTGTCATCCCAGTATCGTTGACTTTTTAAGACAAACTTCTTGAGAAGTTTGCTAATGATTTTGTTGAAAGCTTCTGCGAGACCGTTAGCGGTGGGGTAGTTGCCGTTGAGGACACACTCTGGATTCTAAACTTAGCGCAGAACCTCTGGAACGCTTGACTGACGAACTGGGGTCCATTGTCATGGACGATTCGCCGAGGTACACCAAAACGGTGAATGACGTGATGTTTAACGATTTGATCACATCAGATGACTTTACCTCCTTCAAAGGAATGGTCTCAGCCCATTTGGAGAAGTAGTCAGTTATGGATAAAATAAACTGATGTCCTTTTGATGATGGTGGGCTGATAGGGCCAACTACATCCATCCTCCACATCTCAAATGGCCAGGTTGAAGTCGTAGAGTGAAGGTATCCTGGGGCTTGATGGATGAAATCACCATGCACTTAGCAGGCATGACATCTTTTGGCATAGGTGATGGCGTCAGCGATCATCTTAGGCCAATAATATCCCAACCTTTGGAGTCGATTCGCAAGTTTTGGGCTGGATTAATGGGCTCCACATATACCGTCATGGCTTTTTTCAATACCTCCTGTGCCTCTTTTTGCGATAGGCAGCGAAGTAAGATCCCGTTATGCGATCGACGATACAATGTTCGTGTGATCACATTATAGTAGAATTTGGGGCTTTCCTTTTAATGGTAGCCGCTTCCTTGCTATCCTCAGGCAGGATACCATACAAGACATGGTCAATGTAAGGAAATCACCAGTCTCTAAGTTCTGGACCAGTTGACGACTGAAGAGCTTCTTTGTCTTGACAATCTCCCGTTGGCTCCTGATAGTCCTCAAGAACAATTCTCGGGCAATATAAGTCGTGGCTGTGGACAAATATTTTCTCTACTACTCCAGCTGGAAGAGCTAAGGAGGTAGCGAGAGACGCAAGTGCATCTGCATGCGCATTTTGCTTGCGTGGTACATGGTCAATGTAGAAGTTTGTAAACCTCTCAGCCATGTGGACAGTTGCGTTGTAATAGGGTATTAGATCTTCATGTCTGACTTTGTACTCCCTGCGAACTTGGTTGACGATAAGTTTAGAGTTACTATATGCTTCGAGATTTTTAACGCCAATCTCATCGGCGAGTTGCATCCTAATCAAGAGGGCATTGTACTCCACTACATTGTTGGAACAAGGCTCGGTTAATGAGACAGCTCGTGGAATCACATAGTTCTGTGGGGAGACGAGTACTACCCCTACTCATGCTACTGTATGTCCTTTTGGGCCTGTTCTCGATGCACCGTCAATGAACAGTTGCCACACTTGCCTTTCAAATGATGTCTGGGTCTGGCAAACTTCAGCGACCTCATCTGGGAGATCCTTGTAAAGTTTGGCAGCCCTCGGATCTGGATGCTCCGCCAGGAAATCCGCCACGGCTTGTCCCTTCACGGCTTTTTGAGGTAAAAAGTGCATTTCATATTGGGATAGCAATATGGCCCACTTTGCCAGTCGGCCGTTTAGCGATGAAGGCTTTGTCATGAGTAACCTCAAGGGGTTGACTTTTGATATGACGTTTATAGTTTGGCCTACTAAATAGTGTCACATTTTCTGAACAGCGAACACCAATGCCAGACATTCCTTCTCGATCGGGTTGTACCGGTGTTCGGCCCCGATTATTGTTCTACTTAAATAGTAGATCGCTTGCTCTCGTCCTTGATCATCGTTCTGAGCTAATAAAGCTCCTAAAGAATGATCCATCGCTCGGACGTATATCAGGGAAGGTTTTCCGGACATCGAAGCTGTAAGGACTGGTGGTTGTGTGAGGTACTGTTTAATTTCCTCAAATGCTTGCTGGCAAGCGTTGTCCCAAATGAACGAAACACCCTTCTTCATTAATTTGGTAAAGGGTTGGCATCTTCCGGAGAGATTTGAGATGAACCTTCAGATGTACACCAATCGTCCTTGCAATCTCCTGAGCTCCTTGAGGTTTCTCGGAGGTTGCATTTCCTGGATAGCGCGAACCTTTTCCAGATCCAAATGAATTCCCGTGGAGGTTACGACAAATCCTAGGAATTTGCCACTGGCCACCCCCAGGAAGGATTTGGTGGGGTTCATATTCAATTGATGGGTCCGCATGATGTCGAAGACAACCTTTAAATCAGTTATATGATCACCTTTTGCGCGGCTTTTTACTGCGATGTCGTCAACATAGCATTCCACCGTTTTGCGCATGTGTTCGTGGAAAATGGCATTCATAGCCCTTTGATATATCGCCCCTGTATTCTCTAGTCCGAAGGGCATGAAGGTGTAGCAGTATACCCCCAGTGGTGTCCTGAAAGAGGTATGTTTTTCATCATCAGGATACATTTTGATTTGATTATACCCTGAAAATCCATCCGTGAAGGACATTCACTCGAATCCACACGTATTGTCAATCATGACATCTGTGATTGGCAGTGAAAATTTGTCCTTAGGACAGGCCTCGTTTAGATCACAGAAATCAATGCAGATCCGGATCTTTCTGTTCTTTTTAGCAACGGGGACGATATTGGCTACCCAATCAGGATGTTCTTCTCTAATGAAACCAGAGTCTATAAGTTTTTTGACTTCTGATTGAATTGCCTCCATTACTTCTGGACGGAATCGTCGTCGTTGTTGTTTGACAGGCTTTACGCCCGTATTAATATTGAGGCCATGCATAGCCACTTCAAGCCCAGGCATGTCCTCGTAATTCCAGGCGAAGACATCTATATATTCTTGTACAAGAGATATTAGATCCTTTTTCTCAGAAGGTGACAAGCCTTCGCTTATAAAGATGGGCTTAGGATTAGCCTCATCTCCTAGATTGATCTGAACAACCTTATCTTCTGTGGGTGGTTCACGCTGTTCAAAGCGAGTATTCCAAAGAGCATTTAAATGCTTGATCTAAGGATCTGTATCGGATTGGATCATTTCTTCATCTCTGTCTTCAGGTGGCTTGTTGAAACCATATTTACAGAAAGTTCTTCGAATATGTTACCGACACTAATATCTGAATCCCACGATGATGTGCCTGATGAGTAATTATGGCCTAATGGCTCTTCAGAGTCAGAGGCCGATGGGATCGGGGTTGACACATAACCTAACCCCCTGCGAGTCTGATGATAATAATCAGGGGTTTTCCCTTTAGGCACAAAAGATTAGAGTAGTGTTCTCCTTCCTTTGCCGAAATTCAACCCTGGACCATTTGTCAGATCATACCCCATGCTTTCCATCATTCTGAGTGCATTTGGCTCATAATGACCAAACTGAGGGGATTCCTTCTCGCTTTCTGATTCTTCACGTGATATCGGTTCGGATTTAATTCGTCCGAAAAGAATTGGTTTTTGGCCTTTTCGTTTTGTTGGAACCATGAATACTGATTCTTGTGCATTACCGGCATCTCTGTATGTTTCGAAGGACGATTTCACCGGTACATGTAATGATGTCAAAGCATCCATTGCCGACCAGAGGTCATCATCCACTTCGGTACTAGTGTCTGATGGTACTGAATCAGAAGCGAACACAGAGAAATAAGCCAAATCTATCTCTTCATTAATATACCATCCGCCTACATCATCGGCGGTGTTATTAACATCGAGCTTATTAATGCTCGTTACAAGTGGATCTAGTTCCCACATGCACTCTTCTTTTTTCGGCTCGGTGTCGGCTTCATTACCAGAGTCTGGCTTCTCTGGTTGCGGGGTTTCATCCGTTTCCACAGAGTCCTAATACAGGAGAGAATCTGCGAAATAATTCTCGACTCCCTTAAACGGATGTCTTTCGGCAGTCAACGTTCGAACCTTTCCACTCCCGTCGATGTATTTCATGACTTGGTGGAGGGTGGAGGGAACGATAGAATTACGATGAATCCATGGTCGTCCCGGCAGCAAATTATAGGAAGTGTCGGCATCGATCACGTAGCATGTCACCTCCGACTTTAAATCCCTGATCTGACATTTGAGCTTGATCTTCCCCATTGGACGGGTACCATTGGCATTGAACCCATAAATGGTAGTCTGGGTAGCGCTCAAACGGTGGGTAGGAATCCCTAAATGTTGCATGACCTGACGAGGCATAATACTCAGTGCGGACCCTAGATCTACCTGAATGCGGTTTACCTCAGATGATCCAATATACCCTGTGAAGTACAGGGGTCGATCATGTTTCCCTTTGACCTGCATATCTTCTGCTGTGAAGGTGATGCAGGGAGCATTTTGGGAAGCTTGGAGTAATCCTCTACATCTTCTTCCTGTGGTCCAATCGGCACTTGGGTCATGAAAATCTCAGCATTAGCTAGGGCCTCTTGTAAAGCTTCTCTGGTTGACTTTGATAGCCTGAGGAGCTCATAAAGAGTAATTCGGGCCGGGATATTAGCCAATTGAGTTAGGACATCAAAGCGGTAAGGTGCTGTGGATCCTTCCGCGATGTCTTTCGAGAGAACTTTGAAAAACCGAAGCTCTTTCTATCTCTCCATGGGTTATTTCGTGGAGGGCTTGGCTGACTTTGTAGCGGGTTTTGGGGAGTTGCCGCCATTTTGTCATACTTTTTCAAATATGACTGACCCGAATGGGTTTCCGCCACAAGTTGGTTGGGTTCTGTGGCCAGAGCTATTGTTTCCTCTTCTGAATCAATCAGCGAGGGAATATCAGTCTCCGCTTCTCGAGAAGAGGCACATACCACATTACAGGATGAAGCTTTATCTTTGCCTTTGGACTTTCTGCTGGTCACAGTGGTCCTTGCTGGCCATCCACAAGGTCAGGATGAACCCACATGACTTCTCCCCGAGGTGTGGGAACAGGTACAAGGCCCTTCTCTTGCTGCTAGTGAGGGTCTATGTTGACCATCCTTAGCTTCCCTCTTGGGACAGGGACTACTCCATAGGGTGTTGGAGGTTGTCTTCCAAACTGGAGAAATGACATCATATTGGCTGTCACCTTCTTCTGCTATGGACGGAGTTTTAATACCTCTGCGTCAATCAGAGCCTGAAGGATGTCCTTGAAGACATAACAGCTCTTGGTGGGGTATCCCAGCATCCTATGATACAAGAAGTAGTTGGGACTATCGATTTTACTGACTTCTTCAGGGCGCCTAGCTTCAGGAAGCTTCAGTCTGTTGCTCTTGTTAAGTAACTTGAAGAGCGAGTCGACTTGCTCGTCCTTGAAGGAATACTGCTTGCTGGCGCGTGGTTGGCTTGAAGAATCACTTCCCTTGACCGGTTGAGGTTTGACAGGGGACTTGGTCTCTGTCGTCAAGTTATCCTTTCTTTTCGCTTGGAGGGATGTGTCTGGCGCACGCCTTATCGACCTCTCAGGTCTGGGTTTATTTTCTTCTGCCCTAAATCGGGCGACAATTTCTTCAGCCTGTTCACCTTGCTGGATCAATTATTTTCAGGTGCGGCTTTTGGCAACTCCTATTTGGGCGAGGAGCGAAATTTGTAGATTGTGACGGCATGTTTCCACCAGCGTGACCTGGGTCATACCGCTTGGACATCGGAGTGCTACATTCCGAAATCTTTCTACGAATGATTTGACAGATTCTCCCTTTCGCCGCTTGGTGGCCAAAAGAGTAGGCATGGTGACCTCTGAATCATCTTCAAAGAAGCTCGTTAGGAAGAGCTTCTCCAAATCGCCCCAATTCTTAATGGAGCCTTCTGGGAGCTTCATGAATCATTCAAAGGCAAGCCCTTTTAGGGTGTCGATGAACAAACGTGCCAGGATGGCATCGTTATCTACCACATTCCCTGTTTGAGAGTTAAAGTAGTAGATGTGTTGGTTCGGTGAACCTTTCCCATCAAAAGCTTGGAGGGTCGGAGCCTTGAACTTGGGAGGGTATAGAACAAGGTCCCACTAAGTCAGATATGGCCGAACCACTCCTGCTTCTTGCAGGCCTTTTCGGTTGGTAAGGGCCTCAAGACGTTGCTCCAATTGATTCATTCTTCTAGAATGAACCCTTTCCTAGTCTCGGTCGTCTTTTCCTTGCGACGAGGATTTAGACGAACCAGAAGTAGGCTGCTCTTTCTCCTCTATATGTATAGAAGATGAGCTTTCTCCCTCTTTTAGTTTGCCTTTAGACTTTTTAGATGAGGCTTTGTCGGTTGATTTCCTCTTGTCTTCAAGCAACTGTGCGAGTATCTGCTTGAGGGAGACGATAGATTCTTGTTAAGCACGAATCATCTTGAATTGTTCCTTCTAGACCTGGGCTTGCTACTCTAAGCGCCTAACTGTCTCCTCAGGAGTGCTTGTCATATATATAAAGGCTTCTTTCTCTATAGAAGAGTTTGAAGCCTGTGACTCTGCAATAGCGGAATGCGAGTCATTTACCTTAACGCCCCGAGCCTGGGCATTGTAGTCAATCGGGGGGATTGCCCCAGTCCGGGTGCGAGTGTGTCGATACACTCCTTCCGGTTCTGTGTCAGACTCATCATCGGAGCTGACCGCAGTTGCTTTCCCCTACTCCTGCTCGTCATGTTTGCAGTGAGCTCAGGATATTCAGTGTCAGAGAAAATCCTCCTCCTGTGAGAACGATTCCTTTTAGCTGATCGAGGAATCAGGGTCAGCTGTCTAACTAGAGACTGCTGGTTTGCACCTGAAGTGCAATGGCATTGAGAGAGCATTGTGATAAGCCATTCGCAGTAACATGATGAAGTGATTCGAAGCACTTCTTTTCCTTGTCAAATAATCCCTTAGATCCGTGGGAGGGGGATCGAAGAGATTAGCCTCGCAATGTTGAAGGCGTCGCACAACTGAGTCATGAGGTTCGGAGACGCAGTTCTTGCGTCGTTGCTTCGAAACGCGAGTCTGGCGTCTCTGCTGATAAGAGACACGGCTCTCGTGTTGCTGATTATTGCGTCTGAACAGAGACGCTTGAGAAACGCAGGGCTGCTGGGCCCCGTGCCTAGAGGCGCATGCTTCTTGTGCTTGACAAGGTGCACGAGCTTCGCGTTGGCATTTAGGGAGTGGGGCTTTAGAAGAGCCAGCCTGGTGAACCTCACGTTTGGGCTGCCAAACGCGGACTTCACGTATCGGATGTGATACAGAAGAGATGCTGGTCTGGACCTCGCGTCCTACCTCTGTTGGACAGTCAGTTGTTCCAACTTGTAGTTGATGCACACGCCTTCTCTGTCGCCATTCAGCGTTTTGTTATGTCGTGGAGGTTGAAGGGAACACCCGACAACCTGCTGCTGGACATCAGAAAGGTTAACCACGCGGGTCTCCTGAGAGACGTTGACGTGAGCGTTACGGATGACGCGATTAGCCACGATATCCTTCACAGCAGCCACGTCTGAGAGAATCTCAGAGCGGACTTCGGGGCAAGTCCCCGTAGAGACCCTGCGGTAGGCCCGAGCCTTTGGGCTCTTGGAGCCGGAAGAGAGGAACTCTTCATACTTTGCTTGGTCAAATTCCACGATGAGTGATTCGACCGTTTTCCCTATGTAGACGTCACCTTGCGCCACCACTTGCTCGTCAGTAGAGAAAGTAGTCCCCAGCGGAGTCGCCATCTCTTGTTTGACGGGAGAATAGGGTTCCTTGAATGAATAGATGACGTCACCAAAGCACTATGATGTTCATCCTCAGGAAGACACCTTTTAATTATCTGGTCAGGGCAATCTTTGAATAAATATGGTTCATCCCAAAAGAAAAACCGTATTTGTGTCATAAAGCGGTGCTTGTCCTGACCTAACGAACTTGAAGGTGTTCGCCCGGTTGTAAGGTAGTTTGCAATATCAGCATACCAGAGCTCTTTACACATCGTGAAGATGTGTTAGTTAAGAAAGTCTTCATTGAT
The DNA here is from genome assembly GCA_038442645.1 of Agave tequilana. NCBI lineage: Eukaryota > Viridiplantae > Streptophyta > Magnoliopsida > Asparagales > Asparagaceae > Agave > Agave tequilana. The sequence goes on from JAVJIF010020617.1 coordinate 26,827, forward strand.
AGGTATTGTCTCAGTTGGTGTATTAGGAATTCTCGAAAGGTGATCTGCCACCACATTCTCAATGCCATTTTTATCTTTGATCTCTAAGTCAAACTCTTACAAAAGAAGTATCCATCGAATTAGTCTACCTTTTGCATCCTTCTTTTGCATCAAGTATCTTAGTGCGGAGTGATCGGTGAAAATCATTGTCCTAAACCCTAGTAGGTATTGGCGAACCTTCTCCAACGCAAACACAACTGCTAAAAATTTCTTTTCAGCCATTGTGTAATTTAGTAGGGCTTCGTGAGCGTCCTACTAGCATAATAAATCTCGTGTTGCATATTATCAATACGCTATCCTAAAACAGTGCCTATAGCAAAATCTGAGGCGTCACACATGATTTCAAAGGGTCTAGTCCAATCAGGTGCTGAGATTATTGGCGCCGAGACAAGTCTTTACTTTAACTCCTCCCAAGCTTGTAGACATTCTTCATCAAAATTGAAGGGCACATTTTTTTCTAAGAGATTAGTTAAAGATCTAGCAATTTTGCTAAACTCTTTAATAAATTTTCTATAGAAGCCAGCGTGCCCTAGGAATGATCGAATATCTTTTAGGCATTTTGGCTCCGGGAGCTTTGCTATCACTTCTTCTTTTGATCTATCAACCTCAATTCCTCTGTTTGAAATTTCATGTCATAGAACAATTCCGTGCTTGACCATAAAATGACACTTCTCCCAGTTGAATGTCAAGTTTTTCTCTATGCATCTTTATAACACCAGCTTCAGATATGCAAGCACTGGTCAAAGGAATCACTATATATAGAGAAATCATCCATGAAAATTGCCAAAAATCTTTCCACCATGTCAGAAAAGAGACTAAGCATGCAACGTTAGAATGTTCAGGAGCATTGCACAGGCCGAAGGGCATTCTTCGGTATGCAAATGTTCGAAAGGGACTGGTGAAAGTAATCTTATCTTGATCCTCGGGAGCTATAGGGATTTGATTGTATTCTGAATATCTATCCAGGAAACAATAATACTCATGTCCAGCTAGTCTCTCGAGCATTTGGTCTATGAATGAAAGAGGGAAATGGTTTTTACATGTGACAGAATTCAATTTTCGGTAATCAATACAGACTCAAATCTTCGTTGGAAGACGAGTTTGTACTAATTCCTTCTTATCATTTTCTACCACGGTAAAGCCTGCCTTCTTTGGCACAGCATGGACTGGACTAACCCATTGGCTATCGGATATGGGATAAATAATCTTATTGTCTAGCAACTTCAAAATTTCAGCTCGGACAGCCTCTTGCATAATTGGGTTTAGTCTACACTGTAGGTCGCGTTTTGGCTTTGCATCTTCCGTTAAGTGAATCCGGTGTTGTACAATGGATGGACTGATCCCCTTTATATCAGCCATGGTCCAACCAATGGCTTCTTAATTTGCCCTCAACACCGCAAGAAGATCCTCTTCCTGTTGTTCCGTAAGATGGGACGCTTTTATCACTGGGAAGGCTTCCTTTTCGCCCAAGTACTGGTAATTAGATGACTGGGAAGAGCTTTAAGCTCGGAAGAGAGAACGTGATCTATCGATGATTTTCTTCTTGTAGGGGGAGGACAGGGGTTGCGTTTGTTGCCTACTCCACTATTGATTCGATGATTTGGTCAAGATTGAAGTCATCAGACTCCAATTCGAATTCTCCGTCAGACTCATATTAAATCTCCTTGTCGTGCTCACTTGTTAATCCCTCAATTAAGTTCACTTCAAACGACTGATCATCCAAGTCTCGAGGTTGTTTTCCCAGGTGTAAAACATTTACCTCTTTCGTCATATCTCTAAAAGTCAGACGCGTCGACCCATTCTTACAGTTTATGATTGCATTTGCGGTGGCTAGGAAGGGTAATCCTAGAATGACAGGGGTCTGTGCTTTTGGATTGTGTACGGGTTATGTCTCCAGAACGATGAAATCTATGGGGTAAATGAATTCCCCGACCCGTATGAGAACATCTGTAATCCCCCCTTGGGAATCTTTACAGATCAGTCAGCCAATTATATAGTAACTCTGGTTGGACGAAGGTCGTCTAACCCGAGTTGCTGATACATAGAAAAGGAAGTAGATTGATGCTGGCTCCTAGATCAAGAAACACCCTATTTATTGTGGTCTGTCCTATGATACAGGAAATGGTTGGACTCCCGGGGTCTTTGTATTTCACAGGAATGGGCCCGGTGAGCAACTCACTTATGTTTGATGCAAGGAAGACCTTCTTTGGGACATTTATTTTTCTTTTCTTGATGCGCATATCTTTCAAAAATTTTGCATATGAAGAGACTTGTTGTAATGCATTAAGAAGGGGCACATTGATCTGAACCTGATTGAACGTTTCCCTAATCTTCTCCATTTGAACATTAGTCTTGTTATTTGATAGCCTATTAGGGAATGGTACAATAGGCTTGTAAGGTTTCTCATCTATTTTGTCTTTATTATTGGACTTAGAGGTTGACGGTTCTGAACTTGAAGATGGATCATTTTGAGTTGGTGGTATAATTACAGGAGGATTTGACACTGATTTATTAGGAACAGGATGACTAGAAACCCGATTGTCAATTTATTTTCCAGATCTCAAGATATGAACAGTATTGCATTGTCTTGGACCTATGTCTTCAGCTTAATGAATAGGAAAGGGTTCTTAGGATTAGGCTATGGCTGACTTGGCAGTGTTACCTTTTGTCTTTCATTTAATGAGTTAGCCAGCTGACCTATTTGAACCTCTAACCTATTGATAGCTTGGTGGTGGTTGAGGCCTGAGTTTCGGACAAGGTTTCAATCATTCTTTTTAAATCTGATAATTTTTTATCTGGATGATTCTGTTGTTGTTGCTGGTACGTGGGCTGAAAGTTATGTTGGTAATTGGATTGAAAATTTGGTTGACTCTGGTGGAAACTGGGTTGATGAGACTGAGCAGGGTATTGGTGTGCGAATCGTTGCCTTGGTTGCTCATGACCAGACTGACTCCATGAGAAATTTGGATGGTTCCTCCATCCCAGATTGTATGTTTTGGAGTATGGATTGTAGTTGGGTCTGACATATGCTGCATTCATATTTTCAGGATATATTTGAGCTTGGTAGACCGGACACTCCTCAAACAGGTGATTGAGAGCATGACAGTAGGTACAACTCGGATCGATCACTGGTGTTGGGTTGACCTGATTCACTGAATTGGGTTCCCTTGCCTCTAGTAGTTCTAGCCTCTTCATCAATTGTGTTAATTTTTTCTCGGCAGCTATAGAGGATTCAATTGAATGTATACCGGTTCTGGAAGTGGTGGGGTTAGTTTTCTCGGGGCAAGACTCACACTGAATGGTTTTTTCTGCTAAAGCTTTAAAGAGATCCCAATCCTGATTCTCATCTTTCTTCAAAAATTTCCCTTGATACATAGTCTCAAGGAGCGTCTTAGTTTGGTAGTCTAGTCCGTCATAGACAATTTAGCACTGCTGCCACTTCTCTATTCTGTGATGAGGACATTGGGCTAATAAATTCTTAAACTGTTCAAAATACTTTCAGAAATGTTTCACTTGTTTCCTTCTTAAACTGCATTATGTTTTTTCTGATGAGGGCCGTTTTATGAATGTAATAGAACTTCTTAAGAAAGACTTTGACAAAATCATCCTAGCAGGCAGATTATATAGTCACTTCTTAGTTATGTCCTTAAGCGCGAAGGGAATGAACCTCAATCTAATAGTGTCTTCCCCCAATTGGGGAATTCTCATCATCAAACACACTTCTTCAAACTCACGAATGAAGAAATATGCGTCCTCGGATTCTAGGCCATGAAATCTAGGGAGTGTGTTTATGAACTGAGGTTTTAGCTCAAAATTATTTCCATTTGCCTCAGGTAGAAGAATGCATGAAGTGAAGTGCGAATTGAATAGAACTTGTCTTGGAGAGAAGTAGGGTTCGCCATGATTGTATCCGAAAGTGGTATGCGTGCAAGTGTACTATTCCTAATAAGTCTTGATGAAATTGGATCCCGGTACCACTCTTGCATGCACAATCACATACAACGTTCACCAATCAAACAAGCAGAAAAGGGAAAATAACAAACAAAAATAAAGAAAAATAATCACAAGATATCTAAGATCCCTGGACCTAGACGACTCCTAACTGGTCAATAAACCGAAGAAGGTTGTTGCTCGATCAGACCACAGCTAATCAGCCAGGTAGGGGCAAAATACGGTGGGAGGTATCTGTGCGTAAGCAACGAGCCTTAATTACGCCAAACTATGGTATCTTTGAGGCTTAACCTTTTAATCCCCAACCTTAAGACACTGATTTGACTGGAGTATGAATCAAAAACAATTTCGAACCACGGCTAATCTCTTATCGAGTCCGGATGTCCCTAGGGGCCAACGTCTATCAATTTTTATTTAAAAGCATGGGATTGTGAGTGCTTGGAATGTTGTTTTTGGGCCAAGTAAGAGTGATTAAATCTCCACCTTATCTTGTTATTGCGGTGGTGCCCTTAAAGTCATTTTGTGCAAATGTACAGTATATGCAAACAAGATTCACTCAAATCGATGTAAATCAACCAAGAGATGAGTCATATTCTACATGCTATGCGAACATACCTTGCTCCAGCACTCTTCTATAGTAAAGTAAATAAATTAAAAAGACATGTGCCTAAAATGCAAACGTCTAATTAATTTTTAAACTTTTCAACAAATATTTTACTATTGTTTTTTTAGCAGGCTCCTGGTGGATGGCATACAAAAAATAAATTTGCAACAAGCTATATTTTTGTAAAGCAAGTAGCTCTGCAAAACAGATTGTGAGTAGTGAAATCTTCCTTGCCGCGGATCCGCAGCTAGAGCCGAGAAAATGCGGCAATTCAGAGGGTACTTGGTCTCTGCTTTTGAGAGTAGAGGCCCAAGACCACTTATATGTTATAGTAAGTCTTGTTTTTTGTTCCTTCAACCTGGAACCTAAAACAGAGAAGAAAAATTCGTTTTAGTTCCAAAAACTCAATAAAAACTGTCGCCCTCTCTAGCAACGGCGTCAAAAATTTGTTTGAAAGGAGGAATTGAATTGAGCAAGAGTTCAGAGTAGACTGTTTATGTCTGTGTGCTGATTATCAAACTCTAAAATATGTATGAAGATTTACTTTGCTCTTTCGAATCACCGTTTGTAGCACAAGCTATAACGGGTCGTATCCGCAAGCTGGACTAGCGATGGAAGCGTTCACGGTTTTTATGTTAAAGTTTTTAAGAAGAAATCAAGGTTCTTCTTTGTTTAAAAATGGAAAAACAAAACAACGTAGAAAGAGAGTGAAGAATTTTTGTAAAGTCTTGTTAAGAAAAGGAAAACGGAATGGTAAACGGAATGTAAGATGATATGAAAAACGGTGATGTTGGAAAAAAAGAAGGTTTTTAGAAAGGAGTTTAGAAATTCAATTGAGAGAAGGCCATGACTAACTAACATTCTATACTACTAACTTACTAATCTTGTCGGGTGATTCATGACTTATATAGATTCATTGGCAATAGTACATCTTGCTTTGTCAAATCAATGTTGTTCCAAATTGAGATTGTGTTCTCATCTAAGCTTGGCTAGGTGGCCTCCTTGGATCATTGGCTCCCAATAGATTCTCAATAATGGAACATAAGTATTCACACTTAGGTATGCTAAATAAGAAAGTAAGATTCATTAGTCCATTAAAGCTATAACAAGCTAGCATGAATTAAGAAACTTGTACAATATGTTTTAACATACTAAAGAGATCCATCTTCATGTTCCATCAAGGCACTTGTTCAAGAGACAAGGCTCCAAATTAGGCACACATGAATAATATGGAGGTGATACAAAGCATTCACTAGAATTGAAACACTACTCATCATCATTGGAAATAAAATACTTGTTAATCACAAGACTAAAAATAAAAACATCCAAGGATTCATATGAGTTAGCAATCACCCAAGAGTTAATAGTTAGCAGTGTTAGAAGTTAGTCATGTTAGTGATTAGTTAGCCATAAAAATAAAAACAAGCAAGAAGACATTGTAGAAAAACAAGTACAAGAAAGTAAAGAACTTGAAGGTAAATGCAATAGAATAAAAAAGAATTAAGGAAGGAAAGCTTGAGCCTTTTCATTGAGTTGTCACTTCTTCAATTACAGAGATCTCTCTCACCCTCACTCTCTCTTTGCTAGATCTAGAAGGAGAAAATTGAAAATTACGCAAGAAGACTAAAGAGAGCTTAAAGAAAATACTAACTAATTGCCTAATAAAATGCTATTCTCTCCTCCCTCTTTTACAGAGGCCCTGGGGGTCTATCTATAGGCTTCAGGAGAAGATAACGTCCCACCACAGCCGTAGGATCAATTTCTTGATGAACGACCAAGGAAGTACCGCGGATCCACGGTCGGGGCTGCGTTTCCGCTGCAGCATCTTGGCCGTTGCGCCAATGAATTCTCTGACATTCTGTTATGTTGCGTGTGCCTAGCTGAAGCTTCTAGAAGTTAGAGAATATACTTTAGATCATTCCAGAATTAGGCTTCATGGTTGTGGGCTCCCAAAAACACCTTTAATTCCTCAAAAATCCCAAGATTTGGGCCTTCTTCTCCATCAAAGAATTGACCTGAAAAATAAGAGAGAAAAGTAATAAAAATCCTATTTTTATTAACATAAAGCATGGTAAGGTGGTAAAAAATGATGCAAATGAACTCCAATCACAGGTCGTGGGAGGGGACGAGCCTACAACTTGATAGCGGAAGAGGCCTAAATTTCTGGAGAGGTGGTAACAAGTAAGATCATGGTGCACTCTAAACCTGTTTTACCCTCTTTGATTCTGGCGCTTCTCATTGTTACATATCAGATAGTTTCACTACTTTGCACTCTATACCTATTGAATATTTAGACCACCAGTTGGAGATTAGTACCAGGAATGGGGTAGTCATCTTCAATAGAATTCGTATAGATTGTCTAGTGGAACTGTGTAACAGGACATTAGCAGTGGATATGCTCGTACTAGATACTAAAGGGTCTGACGTAATCTTAGACATGACTTAGCTCAGCAAATACCATGTGGTTATTGATTGTCGAAACAAGAACGTTATTTTCAAAATACCGCTTCAGCCTGAGTTCTAATTTGTAGGGAACATAAGCCTGCCAAGAGAAAAACACAGATGACTACTGCTTAGATTCAGAAAAAGGGAGTACCGGTTTGGAATGAGTTTCTAGAAGTATTTAAAGAGATCTCAAGACTTCCACCCGACAGAGTAATTGAGTTCTCCATTGATACCATTCTAGGCACAGTCCCAAATCTAAAGCTCCATACAGAATGGCGCCCACTGAGTTAGAAGTTCTAAAAAAGCAGCTACATGAATATTTTGACAAGGAATTGATTAGACTGAGTATTTCACCATGGGGAGCTCCAGTATTGGCCAACAAGAAAGATGGTGGTAAGCGGTTGTGTATAGACTACAGAGAATTAAATAAAGTTATCATCAAGAATAAGTATCACTTACCAAGATTGATGATCTTTTTGATCAACTTCATAGGGCCCGAGTATTTTCTAAATTGGATTTACAATCGGGTTATCATCAACTAAAAGCGAAGAAAGAAGATATTCTGAAGACAACATTCAGAACTCGCTATGATCATTACAATTTCTAATCATGCCCTTCGGAGTAACCAATGCCCCAACAGTCTTTATGAATTTGATGAACTGAGTTTTCTCTTCATATTTGGACCAGTTTGTCATGGTGTTCATCGACGATATCTTGATATATTCTAAGAATGATAGAGTGCATGCAGAACACTTGAGGATAGTACTATGCTAAGCAGAGCAAGTGTGATTTCTGGTTAGACCGTATAGCTTTCTTGGGTCATATAGTTTTGAAGGAAGGAATTTCAGTTAACCCTAGCAAGATCCAGGCAATAAAAGATTGGCCAATCTAAGAATAGTAGCAGAGATTAAAAGCTTTATTTGATTAGACGAATATTACAGGAGATTTATCTAAGACTTCTCAAAAATCGCAGCCCCATTAACAAAGCTCATCAAAAAAGGAGAAAAGTATGTATGGACAGAGGAATATACTACGGCATTCAAACAATTAAAGGAAAGACTGGTTTCAGCTCCAATCTTGAAGACTCCCTCAGGGACAGGAGGGATGGTTATATATAGTGATGCATCCGAAAAAGGCTTAGGATGTGTATTAATGCACCATGGTCATGTCATAGCTTATGCATCTAGGCAATTGAAACCACATGAGAGAAATTACCCAACCCATGACTTAGAATTAGAGGCGGTAATATTCGTGTTAAAGATCTGGAGACACTATCTTCTGGGGGGCAAAATATTAATCTATATTGATCACAAGAGTCTTAAGTATATCTTCACACAGAAAGAATTATACATGAGGCAAAGGCGGTGGCTTGAATTGATGGCCGACTATGACATAGACTTACAGTACCATCCTGGTAAGGACAATGCAGTTCCAGATGCATTAAGCAGAAGACCAGAGAACAAAGTACTAGTACAACTTACTCAACAGAAGGAATTGCTTCGGGAAATCATAAAAATGGACTTAATGTTAGTACAAGGAATTGATGAGTCAGGTCAATTAATGACCTTCCAAATTCAACAAACCCTGATAAATGAAATTAAGGAAGCTCAAAAGGAAACCCCAGATTATAGAAATTCAGAGCTCAAGTAGAAGCTGGATTAAGGACGAATATCTGTATTCATTCGATGGTGCACTTTATTTTGGTAACAGAATCTGTGTACCACAAGGGAAAATTCGGCAGAAAGTTTTAGCAGAGGCACACAGTTCGGCTTATTCCATACACCCAGGGGAACTAAAATGTATCAAGACTTGAAGCATAAGTTTTGGTGGAATGCCATAAAGAGAGAGAGCCCAATATGTAACAAAGTGCTTGGTTTGTCAGCAAATAAAGGTAGAACATCAGAGAACAGCTGGACTTCTACAATCTTTACCGATACCCGAATAGAAGTGAAAACATATCACCATGGATTTTGTTATAGGTTTACCCCGCAGTCCTAAGGGCAACAATGCAGTATGGGTAACCATTGATCGCCCCACAAAAGCAGCACACTTCCTATCCTTCAGAGTAGGTCAGTCAACCGAAGTTCTTGCAGATAAATATATAAAAGAAATAGTTTGTCTTCATGGAGTTCCAGTTAGCATCGTGTCAGATAGAGACACGATATTCCGATCGCATTTCTGGGAAAGTCTCCACGAAAATTTAGAAACTAGCCTGAAGTTCAGTACCTCATATCATCCGCAAATAGACGGGCAATCTAAACGAACTATCCAAATTCTTGAAGAATGTTACGAGCCTGCATGATAGAATTTAAAGGGTCATGGGAAACTATCTTCATTTGGTAGAATTCTCTTATAATAATAGCTATCAGGCCAGTATCAAGATGGCTCCGTTTGGAGCATTATATGGCAGAAAATGCATGTCACTAATATGTTGGGATGAAGTCAGCGAAAGAAGACTTATGGGACTAGATATTCTAGTTCAGACAACAGATAAAGTCAGAATTATCAGAGATCACCTCCGGACAGCACAGAGCTGACAGAAGAGTTGGGTTGACACTAATAGACGACCGTTGGAATTCAGAATAGGTGATCATATATTTTTAAGGGTACATCAGTCCATTCAAAATTTTGGATCGTGTGGGAGATATGGCTTACCGATTGGCATTACCACCATCGTTAGAAGGAGTACATAATGTATTCCATATATCACAGCTGAGGAAGTATGTCAAGAATGAGCGCATGTTTTAGATCACTCAGAGTTAGAACTACAACCAGATTTATCCTACAAAGAACAGCCAATGGCCATTCTGGACAGAAGTGTCAAAACCCTGAAGAATCGGGTGATATCATTAGTACTGGTTTCCTGGAATAGGCATGCCCCAGGAGAAGCTACGCGGGAGCGAGAGGATATTATTCGTGATTGTTACCCCCAACTCTTTACACCTTAGTTGGTAAAATTCCTTACCCCTATTCTTTTCTACTTTCACATCCCCATTATCAAAATTTTGAGGACGAAACTTTTGATAAGGTAGATGGATTGTAACACCCTATCTTCAGAATACGTACTCAGATATGTGTCCTGATCTCTTTAGCGTATTTCTTTATTTTCTATTATTTAAATTTTTGCTCATATAGCTGTACGGCATGATTTGACCTCTCTAGTAATCAGATTTAATCAAATTCAGTTTCAAACACTGTTTTTCAATATATTAGAATTTACATGATTTTTCAGAATTTTTGAATTAAATTGTAAATCTTCAAAACCGATGTCGACCAGTGCCGCTGACCGATTCTCAGATTTTAATTTACAAATGGAGTTAAAATTCTAGAAACGACTTGCACATTATTTCTTAAAATCATATTTTCTATCTAAATGTATTTTCTAAGATTTTTTAGAATTTATCAAAAATCCGGCCGACCCAGTGTAGACCTGTATCAACGGTGGATTTCAGTATATTTATTTTGAAATCGGGATTGAATTTTTGAAAATTGATTTCATTAAGTATCATAAAATAATATTTATAATTTGAGAATTTTTGGGAAATTTTTCGAGTTACTTCATTTTCGGACTTATATGGAAGTTTTCAGTGTTTTCCTAGATATCAGAATTTTATCCTGATATTTTACTTTTCTCTTTTCATTTTCTCTCTCCTCATCAGACGTGAGGCTCACCAAACATAGAATCGATCTTTAATGCATAGATTCTCTTCCTTCTGCATTTAATATTAATGTCCTTCAAAATCAACTGTGATCAAGTCACCATGCCTTTTTGTCTCTTCTATCAAACGCGACACTCGCTTTTTCCTTTGGGACACAGGCTTCATCATCGTGTCTGGGCAATTGGCAGACGCGGGTTTGATTTTAATGAGACGCAGCTCTCATTTTTTAATGAGACGCAAGTCTCATTTGATCTGTGATGGCAAACTTGCAATAATTATAACTCTCCTTATATATATACACCCCTTCCTTTCTCTCTCGTTCATTCATTTCTTTCTTCTTTCTTCTCCTATCCAGGAAAGTCCAATGGCAACAACCCAAAACTAGCCCTTGGCTGTGTTTTTTTTTGGCTACCTCCACCACCAACTTCTCCACCAACCTTCCCTACATCATCTCCTCCTTCATTACAACAACAATACTACCACCTTTTTCTTCTTCTTTTTCCACCAAGAAATCCATCACTTCCACCACCATCTTCTCCATCACTCCCACCACCACCTACATCACTTCAGCCACCATAAATTACGTATTCCTCTCCTCCTCAGAGTGCTCTTTCCAACGAACTACTCCGTCGCTCTCCGAAACACTTTTTCTAAAACTCCAAAAATCCTAAATGAACTAGGGTTGCACCCCCCACTTTTTGGCTTGGGCTTTGATCACCCACCATCGGCCACCTCCGGCCGTCGCCGACGATCTCTGGCCAAGCCTTGGCTGGCCATCCCTCTTTTCCCTTTTCCTTCTTTCCTTCCTTTCTTTCCTTCTTTCCTTCTTTCTTTCTTGTCTTCCTTATTTCTTTTTCTTCCCTTTTCTTTTCATTTCTTTCCTGGTTTCTCCCCTACATCTCACTCTCTTACCTCCCTGTCTTTTTTTCTCTTGAGTTAAATTTCCAGAGACGCGGAGCTAAACCCCGCGTCCAAGCAATTTCTTAATGTAATCTTCGCGCTTTGATATCTAACGCGACCCTCACGTTTTTGTATCAACGCGACTCGGAGCTCACGCCTATATCCATGTTCCTTCTCATTATGACTTAAATGCGGGTCTCAAAGCCCGTGTTTGTGGCATTTGCATAACGCGACTCCCACGTTTGCAACCCCGCGTCTTCATTCTCTTTCTTTCTGGTTCATTCCTTCTCCTCCTCTTTTTAATATAATACTTATTATATTGAATGCGTTGACGCGTTGGTTACCTGAATTTCGATCTCCGGAATTTCACAGTGTTTTCTGAGGATTTAGGCGAGTGTTCTCGCTTTCTTTTGGATTTTCCCGCTTCGTCGGGTTAACTTGTATTGTATTATTTTCCTGACATGCTTACATGTACCATGTTGTCACTTATCACCTGCCTTGTCATATTAATATTTGACTTATGATTATCACATTCACGGAAATCTTGTACCTGTTATCCTATATTATATACAGTGACTTGAATTTACAGTACTCATGTACTCTTGAACTCCTGAAATCCTGATCTTATCATGCACTTGCTTTTCTCGTAATTTGAAAATTACATAATAAACTATAAAAGGGACAACTTGCACCGGGTCGGGGGAAACTTACGGCTATCAATATATGTTCGTGTTTATAGTGGTACTAGGTATGTTGTGCAACTGAAACTTCCGGTCTGACCTGAGGGCCTCCGGGCGACCGAGGGGAGTGCTGGCTGCCTCCTTCCTGGTTCTAAACACCAGCAACGGAACATCCTAGACCGCGGTCCCGGTCATGCGCAGGACCCACTATAAATATTGTTCGTTGATACCCCCGTTGGTTTCCAATAATAGCCTTGATTTACTCAGATATAGATGTATGTGTGCTGGGATGCTATTACACATACCTAGACATATAGGTAGAACGAGTAATAAGTATAAATAAAAAATAGTAATAAAAGATTTACTCAGGCCTTATCACTTTTATTTTATGTCTCATCGCATGCTTACTATACATGTACACTCGACACAGTTCTTAATACTTATTACTGTTTGGTTATATCAACACACGCATATACTTATCTCTGCATGACATTTGGCATTCACCTGAACATCTGTTGGGGAGTTTCTGACTCCCCTGGACTTGCATGCGTAGGTTCTGAAGTTTGGATTGAAGTGGAGCCCTCCACTGAAGATGAAGCTTATCTCTCAGCGCAGGCTGACTAGTCCTAGCTCCTTCTATTCCTGAATCTTCCTGGAAGCTCGGGGGACTTCCTCACAGCTCGTGAGCACCTTTTATACTATATAAATTATAATTCTTACTTTTGTACCTGGCCGTGATATAATGTACATGTACTAATATATCACGCTCTGTGATAACTTTGTAATTCTTATGTTGGAATGTATATATACTATGCACTTACGTACTCTGTTTCTTGCCTGTACTAATGCTTAGCATATATACGTGAAAGTATTTCTGACCTACATATATACATTGCAGCAGCGTCTCCGTATCCGTCAGGGCGAGGCTTTACAGATGTTAACTTGACTGACTCCATTGGGGATCGAGGAAAATGACTTATCAGAGGTTTACTGTTAATGTGACAAGTCTGTGCTCATTATACGGGTATTTTTGTGGTCTTATCATTCCATGGAAGGGAACTAGTAAGGGATTTTGGAGGAGAAGGCGGGATTAAGTCCCTTAGGGTTTTTAACAAACCCTCAGCTATCAACGGATTTGGTATGCCTTTACTAACTACCGTTTGAGTTGGGCTAGCCATGTTATTCACCTCAGTATGATGAGTTATCGAGAATTTTTATTGGACTTAAAAGCTAATATTTTTCTCTATCTTTAGCCGTTGAGGGCGTTGGATTTTGATAGCTTCTAAAGAAGAGTGACGGAACTAATACTAAGTTAGCTTGCCTTTATTAGCTCAATTCCGTTGAGGATTGGATTATATTCTCATGTACTATTTACCTGATCATCCCTCTTTAATCAGCTTCTTATGTACCAATTAAAACTCTTAACTAGCTTTTTATGTGCCAATTAGAACTCCAGGATGTTCGATCATCAACGCCAGTTCCCCCTGTCGGCCGGTTCCCCCTGTCGGCGAATAGTTATTGATCAATGAGGACTACTATGCTTGTGTTGAGTAGAGCATCACCAGACAACTATTGATCAATGAGGACTACTATGCTCGTGTCGAGTAGAGCATCACCAAACAACTGTTGATCAATGAGGACTACTATGCTCGTGTTGAGCGGAATATAACTGAACAACTGTTGATCAATAAGGACTACTATGCTCGTATTGAGCCAAGCATAGTCGACTAGCTATTGATCAATGAAGACTATTATGTTTATGTTAATCAAAACATAGTCAATTAGTTATTAATCAATGAGGACTATTATGCTCCTGTTGAGCCGAGCATAGTCGTCAATCGAGATTTTCATTGTAAGGGAATGCATTCGATGCAAGCATCATATATACTTGACCCAACGATTAGAGGTTTAATGCTAGCATGATCAAGGGTAGTATTTCTTCAAGAATCTGTCGTTAATTGGCATCATAAGTTTATTGCCTTCTGGATTTATCAGGCGATATGCTCTATTTGAGTAGACTGATTCCACCACAAATGGTCCTTCCTATTTAGTTTGAAAATTTTCTTTTGTCTTGTGCGTCAGAACCATTGGCCTCTTGACAGTTAAGACGAGGTCACCTTTCTTGAAAGTTTGCTCCTTAACTTTCTTGTTGAAGGCTCTGAAAATTCGAGCTTGATAAAGCTCGGTTTGCTGTTGAGCTTGCAGGCGTTTATCATCTAAAGCTTCCAGCTCCTGGAGTCGCAATTGATGCTTTTCCTTATATGTCATCTCCGTTGTCAAAGCAATGCAAAGAGATGGGATCTGAATTTCCAACGGGAGTACGGCTTCACATCCGTACACCAAAAAGAATGGTGCAACTTTCGTCGGGGTTCTCACTGTTGTGCAATAAGCCCACAAGCATTCACCTAATTTGTCGTCCTAGTCGTGTTAACTTTTTGAGATGAACTTCTTGAGAAGCATCCCAATAGTTTTGTTAAAAGCTTCTACAAGGCCGTTAGCGGCTGGGTAGTATGTCATCGAAGACACACTTTGGATTCTGAACTTGTTGCAGAATTTCTGGAATGCTTGGATGACGAACTGAGGCCCATTATCATGGATGATCTATCGTGGCATGCCAAAGCAGTAGATTACGTGATGTTTGATAAATTTGATCACGTCAGATGTCTTCATCTCCTTCAGAGGTATAGCCTCTGCTCAATTGGAGAAGTGATCGGTTATAGCTAACATAAACCAATGTCCTTTAGATGAAGGTTGGCTGATAGGACCAACCACGTCCATTTCCCATATCTCAAATGGTTAGGAAGAAGTTGTAAGATGAAGATGTCCTGGTGCCTGATGAATGAAGTCACCATGGATCTAACAGGCGTGGCATCACATAGCGTAAGCGATAGTGTCAGGGATCATCTTCGGCCAATAATACCCATGTCTTCGAGTCGATCTCTGAGCTTTTGACTAGGTTGATGAGATCCGCACATATTGTCATGAGCCTCTTTGAGTACTTCTTGTGCCTCTTTATGTGATAGCCAGCGGAGGAGGATTCCATCATGCGCTCGGTGATACAGTGTTTGTGTAATCGCATTGTAATAGAATCAAAGGGCTTCCTTCTGATGGCGGTCGCTTCTTTGGGGTCATCAGGTAGTATACCATACAAGGCCTATTCGATATATGTGAATCACCACTCCCTAAGCTCTGGACCTACGAAAGTGCCTAGAGATTCTTTGACTTGAAGGTCTCCTGTTAGCTTTTGGTTGTCCTCAAGGGCAAACCTTGAAGAGTACAAGTCATGGTTGTAAACATTCTGTCGCTCTGACTGGAAGGGCCAAGGAAGCGCGCGAGGGACACCAATGCATCTACATGTGCATTTTGCTGGCGAGATACATGGTCAATGTAGAAATTTCTGAATCTCTCTGCCATGTTGTTATAGGGCACTAAGTCTTCATGTTAGACTTCATACTTCCCGCAAACTTGATTGACGATGAGCTTTGAATTACCGAACATTTTGAGATTTTTAACGCCAATCTCATTGGCGACTTGCATCCCGATCAAAAGAGCGTTGTATTCCGCTACATTGTTGGAACACAGCTTAGTTAATGAGAGTGCACGAGGGATTACGTAGTTCTATGGGGAGACAAGTACTACCACCACTCTCGCTAAGATATTTCCTCGAGGACCCGTTCTTGATGCATAGTCGAAGAAGAGCTGTCATACCTGCTTTTCGAAAGACGTCTGGGTTGTGCAGATTTTAGCGATCTCATTTGGGAGATCTTCATAAAGTTTGGTTGTTCTTGGATCTGGATGTTCAGCCAAGAAGTCTTCCACTACTTATCCCTTTATAACTTTTGTGATAGGAATTGCATCTCATATTCAGAGAGCAATATGGCTCATTTCGCTAATTGACATTCAGTGATGATGGCTTCATCATGAGCAATCTTAAAGGATTGACTTTGATATGACATGTATAGTTTGGCCCATCAAGTAGTGCCGCATCTTCTAGACAGCGAACACCAATGCAAAGCTTTCTTTTTCGATCGGATTAGATCGATGTTCAGCTCCGATCATAGTTCTACTAAGGTAGGAGATTGCTTGCTCGTGCCCCTGATAATTATTCTGGGCTAGTAAAGCAGAGAAAGATCCATGGCTCGAACGTATATCAGAAAAAGTTTTCCTGATACTGGAGCTATAAGGATAGACAAATGCGTAAGGTACCGCTTGATTTCCTCAAACACTTATTGGCAAGCATCGTCCCAGATGAATGAGACACCCTTTTTCATCAATCTAGTGAAGGGTTGTCATCACCCTGAGAGATTTGAGATAAACCTTCGGATGTAGGTGATTACACACGTTTATTGCATTATTCATTATTATATTTTTCACATTTATCATAAAATAAATCTGCTAAATTCATTGTCTTAATTGTCTATTTTGCAGAAGATAATCATGGGGAGAAAGAGGATAAAATCAAATAAATATCAGTTAAATTCAGATTTAACTAGATCTATTTGGTTAGAAGAGGATGATCCCAAATCCAATTCGTTAAACTCAGTTTTTGGTGAATCAAGTGGTTAAATCTAAAGATCAACCGAGGATAACGTCAAATACAGAGTCCAAATCCAAAGGGATAAATGGATAGAGAGAAGACCAACGGATGAGATGAAGCAAATTTTACTCAGATTCTGACTAGATATATTTTAGTATTTGAATCATAACTTTTGCTACCAAAATTCAAATTAATGATTCAAGGTGATCCAGAAAGAAGACTTAAAGGGATACAACTCTTAGGTTGATCACTAGTTCAAATTTTATCATTTGATAAGTCATATTCAGCAATCAACATGCCAACAAGCTGCAGATCAGAACTGAATATCCACATCAAATCAAGTTTGGAGATAAGGGGAGGATTCAAATTCAGAAATATCCAGCTTCCCCTATCTTCATACTCCTCTAACCTCTGCATTTCTCCTATAAATACGTGCAATCTCAAAAGTAAAAAGAACGACCAAGCAGAGAGTAGAATTTAGGCTATACTGTAGTTTGTAACTTAGGTTTTTAGTTTTCTTTTATGTAATTTTTATTTTCTTGATGTAACTGAGAGGAGAGGAGATTTTTATGGAGAAATGAGAGCAAGCTTGTACTGAAAGTGACACCAGTGTAAGTAAGTCTTTACTTTTAGTGTTATTTGAATCGAATTGAAGTTTCTTTTTCTTCTTTACTTTTGTTTTCATTTACTTTCCTCTGATGTGTTGCAATCCAAGTTGAATCTAGCTTCAAGACTGCTTCGTCATTGCAAGTACCCTTGATGGTCTATGGTGATGAACAACCATTCTTTTGTTAGTTTAGCTTGCCCTTTCATTCATAGTGTAGATTGGGAATGAGAAAGTTCCTACACGCCATGCTTGATCACCTTCAATGACTAGGTAACTCGTAGCTACGGATCCGAGGTATATGAGCACTGAAGAGGTAAGTAATTTTCAGGTTTAACTTTCTTTTTTTTTTCTTTTAGTTTGGATCACCAACCCACAATCTACCAACACTTTTATCACTCTTTTTCGATTTGTTTTGTATATATCTATTTTCTATTTTCTCCACCTTCTCAATCTACCACTTTCTTTTTAACTTAACTTTAACTTAATTTTTTTTTCTTTTAAAGAACTAAAAGAAGATCTTTAACCAGTTTTTGTAACCTAAAGAGAACTTGCTAAAAAAGCTTCCATCGTTAGTCCCTCCTTGTGGATCACGACCCGTATAGCCACTTGCTATTGCGATAGACCTTGCACTTCTATTTTATATTTCTAAAATTTTGTATTTATGTGCAGGTAAAACCTCAATCAGTAGGCTAGTCGTCATTGCAATCCTCTAAGCTCTCTAAGGTTCCTTGAATGTTGCATCTCTTGGATGGCACATACTTTCTCTGGGTCGAGGTGGATTCCTTTGGATGTCAGGATAAACCAAAGAATTTACCGCTGGTCACTCTCAGGAAGGATTTGGTGAGATTCATCTTCAATTGATGTGCCCGCAGATATCAAATACTATCTTTAGATATGCTATGTGATCACTTTTGGCATGGCTTTTAACTGCAACATCGTCTATGTAGCACTCTACTATTTTGCGTATTTGCTCATAGAAGATTGTATTCATAGCTCTCTATATGTCGCCCTCGCATTCTTCAATCCGAAGGACATCATAGTATAGCAATACACCCCAAGTGGTGTTCTGAAGGATGTATGCTTCTCATCGTCAGGGTACATCTTAATTTGATTGTATCCAAAGAATCCATCCATGAAAGACATTTGTTCAAACCCACACGTATTGTCAATCATGATATCCGTGATTGGAAGAGGGAACTCACCTTTAGGATAAGCTTCATTTAGATCGCAAAAATTAATGCAAATCCAAATTTTTTCATTCTTCTTAGTGACGGAGACGATATTGCTACCCAATCAGGGTGTTGTTCTTCCCTGATAAAATTAGAGTCTATAAGCTTCTTAACTTCCGATTGAATTGTTTCCATAATCTTTGGGCAAAATTGTCATTGTTGTTGCTTGATAGGCTTTGCATCCGGATTGATGTTGAGGCCATGCATGGCCACCTGAGGATTAAGCCTAGGCATATCCTTGTAGTTCCAGGTGAAAATCTATATACCCTCGCACGAGACATATTAGATCTTGTTTCCCGGGTGGTGATAAGCTTTCGCTTATAAAGATGGCCTTAAGATTAGCCTTATCTCCCAGTTTAATCTGGGTTATCTTATCCTCTATGGGTGGTTCACATTATTCAAAGTGAATGTCCCAGAGAATGTTCAGGTGTGTTATCCAGAAATCTATACCTGACTGGATCATTTCTTCATCTTCTTCTTTTGGGTGGCTTGTTGAAACCATGTTCACCGAAAGGTCTTTGAAGATGTCGCTGACACTGACATCTGACTTTCACGATGATGTGCCTGATGAGTGGTCATGATATAATGACTCTTCAGACTTAGAGGCTGACGGGATTGGAGTTGACACATGCCCAACCCCTTCCTAGTTTGATGATAATAGTC
Organism: Agave tequilana; assembly: GCA_038442645.1. NCBI lineage: Eukaryota > Viridiplantae > Streptophyta > Magnoliopsida > Asparagales > Asparagaceae > Agave > Agave tequilana. Next base: position 46,141 of record JAVJIF010020617.1, read on the forward strand.
AGGTATTTTCCCTATGGGAACAAAAGGCCGAAGTAGAGTTCGCCTTCCTTTGCCAAAATTCAAGCTAGGACCACTTGCTAGGTCATACCCCATGTTCTCCATCATCCTGAGTATGTTTGGCTCGTGTGAGGGGGTTCTATCTCATTTTTTGAGTCTTCACGAATCATTGGTTTGGTTCGACTCTTCCAAAAGGATCAATTTTTGACTTTTGTGACTTGCTGGGACCTCGAAGAAGGTTCCTTGCACATCACTGACGCTTTGACATACCGTCAGAGATGATCTCACTGGTGCATGTAATGATGTCAGGGCATCTATTGCTGACCAGGGGTCATCATCTACATCAGTACTAGTATTTGATGGTACGAAATTAGAAGCAAACACAGAAAAATAAGCCAAATTTAACTCTTCATTAATATACCACTCACCTGCACATTGGCGGTGTTATTGACATCGAGCTTATTAACGCTCGTTACAAGAGAATTTAGCTCCCAAAGATATTCTTCTTCTGCCTCTGGCTCGACATCAGCTTCATTACCAGAGTCTGGTTCTTCTGGTTAGGGGTTCTTGTCTGCTTTCAGAGAATCCTGATAAAGGAGGGAATTTGTGAAGTAATTCTCTACCCCTTGAACGGATGCCTTTCGGTGATCAACATTCAGACTTTTCCATCTCCATCAACATACTTCATGACTTGATGGAGGGTAGAGGGGATAATGGAATTTTGATGAATCTATGGTCGTCCTAGCAACAAGTTATACAAAGTATCAGCATCAATAACATAGCACATCACCTCGGATATCAGTTCCCCGATTTGGCATTTGAATTTGATCTTTCCCATCGGGTGTGTACTATTGGCGTTGAAGTCATAAATCGTAGTTTGAGTGGCACTTATAGGCTGTCTAAAAATCACTAAAGATAAGTCACAAGAGAGCAGAGTCTATACTCCAGACGCAAGGCTAATCAGAGTCATTTATGCAAAGTCAAAACGCAGGGCTCAAAATCAGTGTTCCAGTTTCAATGCAATGGACAATATGCAGGACTCAAAGCCCATGTCACCGCTTCACTATAGTGCCAAGACACGTGGAGCGAAGTCGGCGTCTCCACTTCATTATAGCGCCAAGACGCGTGGAGCGAAGTCCGCACCATTTCTCTGCATTACTCAAAACGCAGAGTTCGAAGTCCGGGTCTCTACTTCACTGTATTGATTAAGACGCAGAGCTCGAAGCCCACTGCAGTGCCAAGACGCAAGGTTCGAAGCTCGCTTGTTGACACACTGCAATCTCAAGTCGCAAAGCCCGAAGCCCGTGTCTGGCAGAGTTCGAAGTCCGTGTCTTGCAAGGTTCAAAGTCGACATCCAAAAAACTAAAAGGAGATTTTTAACCATTGATTGTAACTTAAAAGAGAACTTCCTAAAAAAATTTCCATCGCTAGTCCCTCCTTGTGGACCACGACCTACATAACCACATGCTATAGCGGTAGTATTGAGTACTTGCACATTCTATTTTTAAGTTCTGAAATTCTGTATTCTTGTGTGCAGGTAAAACCTCAATTAAATTTTGGAGCCGTTGCTAGGGAGGGACGGTAAGCGGTTCTCTTTTTAAGTTTACATTTTGTTAAACTTCTTCTTTGTTCTTGGTGTACATGTCTAACAACAAGGAATTTGCCGCAGTGGACATATAAGTGGTCATGAGCTCTACTCAAAAAAGTAGAGCCCAAAAGCCCTCATATTTGCTACATTCCAGTGGCAATCTGAGTGAATTACTAACCTGTATTTTTGCAGGTTGGCTGAATTGAAAACTAAATTTCTATAGCTATTTATTTTCTTGTTTGTCTCACTGTATATACTTTCTAACGTCAATAGTAAAATGATGTTTATTAAATACTAAAACGATTTAAACTTACATTTAGGCACGTGTCTAATTCGTTTACGTTTTATATTACTGTTGAAGAGTGCTGGAGCAAAAGGTACATGTTCATAGAATATAGCATAGGAACACTTTTGAATTGTTTATATTGCTTAAGTGTTGCTTTTCATGTACACATTGCACTAAATTGATTTAAGGGCTTGTCCTATAAACAAGAAAAGGTGGGGAAGTCATTACCCTCCCTTAGCCTACAAACAATCTCCTCACTCATTAACCCAAGCCTAATTAAAACTGAGTGGACGTTGGCCCTAGGGACATCTCAGACTCATATAGGAAACTGACCTAAGGGGAAGTTTATTAGAATTTGACTCTTGCCAAATTAGTGTCTAAGGTTAGGGATTGAGGGGCGAAACCCTGAAGGTTGGTGGTTTGACATAATTAGGCTCGTTGCTTAAGCACGGACTACCGATCTTGCCCCTACCTAGCCAATTAACTTGTGGTCAGATTCAGCAATATATCCCCCGTAGACAGTCTAGCCAGTTAGGAGTCATCTAGGTCTAAGGTTTACCCTAACTTAGGTTAGATATTTTTCTTTTTGTTTGTATATTTGTTTGTTTTTTGTTTGATTTTGACATTTCTTGTGTGATCTGGCTTACAACAATAATTTTTTCCAATTTTAATGGTAATCCAAGAATGTTTTCAAAACTATATGCTATGCATATGTACCTTTTACTCCAGTACTCTTCAACAGTAATATAAAATGTAAACGAATTAGACACGTGCCTAAATACAAGTCTAAACCATCTTTAGCATTTAACAAACATCATTTTATTGTTGAGGTTAGAAAGTAAGTATAGTAAGATAAACAAGGAAATAAATTGCTACAGAATTTTAACTTTACAATTCAGCCAACCTGCAAAAATATAGGTTAGTAGATCACTTAGATTGCCACTGTAATGTAGCAAATCTCTGGGCTTCTGGGCTTTGCTTTCTTGAGCAAAATTCAAGGCCACTTATATGTCCACTATAGCAAAAATTCCTTGTTGTTAAATTTGTACACCAAGAACAAAGAAGAAAGTTAACAAAAAATGTAAATCTAAAAGAGAATAACTTACCTTCCCTCCCCAGCAACAGCGCCAAAATTTGATTGAATTGGAACCTGCACACAAGAATACAAAAATTTAGAACTTAAGAATAGAATGTGCAAGTACTCAATATTACTGCTATATTTTTGTATAATTTTCATCACATTCTCATATTTATTGGGCATAAAATTCTGCTAATAAAGCTTTGCTTGCTTGATCCTAGGTCCATGGTGTGCAAATGAAGAAGAAGACCTTAATCACCATTTAATGGGTGATTAAAAGGCCTACCAAGTAGCCATTGACTTTAGGGAGGCGATTTTGTCAGTCCAGGGCATCATATCAGCAAACCAGCAGACCAACCTGACAGGGACAAAATGGGCGACGCGCTACCCAAAGCCAGGCGCACGCCGCCCTGGCAGGGCCACGGGTCACCCCTGGCCCCCTTTCCCCTAGTGCCTATAAATACGCCCCTGAGATCTGAAGAAAGGAGACATCCAGAGAAGAAAGTTATATTTTGTTGCTTTGTTAGAAGTTGTAATTGTTTTAATTTTCTTCTTCTTTTAGTTCTAGTTGTAGCCATCAGAGTGGAAGAGAGAGAGCGTGTACAAGTTGTATTTGAAGGTGACAAGCTAATACAAGTAACTACTTCTCTTTCTTCTTTCCATTTACTTGTCATTGCCATTTACTTTTACTTCCTTGTTGTAGTGTAACTTCCTTCCTCTTCACTTTTTTCTTTTACTTTCTTGTAATGTAACTCCCTTTCCCTTTACCCCTTTTCTTTTGTTGCTTCTTTTACTACAATGTCTAACTTACTCTTCCATAGCATGGCTAACTAACTACTAACCCACTAATCTCTAACTCTTGATTAATAACCCAAATGAGTCAATAGTGTCAAACAAGCCTTGTGCAAACGAGAGCTATGACATCTTAAGACGAGGGTTCTAACTCTAACTTGCCTACAAGTATTTACTTTCTTATATTTCATGCTTAATGGGTTTTTGATGATCTATTAGTTGTGTGCTTTATTTGTTGATGTAAGTTAGAGATTTTCCTTTTAACTTTACCGATACCATTAGTGCACTTGTATCTCCCCTTATTCTCGCCTTCTATTGGATCTTGATAAGTGAATGTTCAAGTTTTTACCGTGTAAAACTAAGTTAAAGGAAGGACTTTCATTCGTTCCTAACGTGAATAGTTCCGATGCATAAAGATTTTACTTGCCTATGATCCATTGTGAGGTGACATCTTCAAGAAATTAGGGATTAGTGGGAGCAATTAGTAGAAAGTTAGCTACGCATTTTTACCATTAAGAAAATCTGACTTTACAAACCACCAAATCATTTCAAACAATTCTTGAAACCGACTTGTTTTCATTTTTCAATTCTTTATTTGAAACAAAGAACTTTCTCTTTTCTTGAACATAGAAGATGCATCAAGCTTCCATCGCTCTCCCTCCTTGTGGATACGACCCATATAGCCACTTCGCTACTACAGAAGAATCACAAAAGTGGTAACATCGACCCACACTCTTTTACTTATTCTTATACTTGCTTTTTAATGATCAAATTTTGGCACTATTGTCGGGGAGGAAACGGCTTTATTGTTCAATACTAAAAATTATTCTTTGTTTTTGTGTATAGGAGAAGTACCAAGGAGCTCACGATCACGTGAAGCGAAAGAAGTGGCCAAGGACATTGCGCGAGGATTCATTTGCCCTCGAAAAAATTCGTGTAAAAGCGAGTTTTTCCGATTAAAGTACTAACAAACTCGTTTGCAGGGTTACCAAAAGCCGCTAAAATTTGCTTTCTAAATTTTTAGTTCCATTGAATGCTTCACCCTATATATGTGTAATAAACTCAACAGAAATTCACTTGTTGCTTAATTAAAATTTGGATTAGACTTTTGCATTTAAGGCACGTGTCTATTTCAATTCATTTCAATTTCTATTAAAGAGTGCTGGAGAAAAGGTACGTCTGCATTCATATAGAATAGGACCAACATTTTGGAGTGATTTATCGCTTTGAGTATTACCTTGTTGTGAATAAACTGTACACTTGCACAATTGACTTTAAGGGCAAAACCCAAATAAACATGATAAGGTGGAGATTTCATCACCCTTCCTTAGCCCAAAAACCATCTCCAAGTGCACTCACACTTTCCCAAGCCTTAACTAAAAATCAATAGATGTTGGCCCTAGGGACATCTCGGACTCACGAAGAGATTAACCGAGGTTGGAAATTGCTAGAACTATACTCCTGCAAAATCGGTGGCTAAGGAAAGTGGATTGAGAGGCAAGGCCTTGAAAGCTCCGTGGTTTGGTGTAATTAGGCCCGTGGCTTATGCCCGGATACCTCCCCTCAAGCTTTACCCTTTCCTAGCCGATTAGCTTGAAGTCAAGTTCCTGCAACAATCTCCCCCGGAGAATCGACCAGTTAGGAGTCGTCTAGGTCCAGGTACCTTAGACTAAAGCTTTGTGGTTGTTTTTCTTTCTTTTCTTTGTTTTTTATTCCTTTCGATTGTTTGTTGTTTTCATGTTGCTTGTGGTGTGCTGCATGCAAGAGTGGGTAAGAGATCCTGTATCTTCCAGATTAACCAGAAATACTTCCTTACCCTTGCATCTAGAACCTGTGATGGCGTCACTTCAGGACAGATTTTATCCGATCAGAACTTCATTACCATCTTGTATAAAACTGCCTGAGGCAAATGGAAATAATTTTGAATTAAAGCCTCAATTCATCACCACTCTCCCAAAGTTTCATGGTTTAGAATCGGAGGATGCATACTTCTTTGTTAGGAAATTTGAAGAAGTGTGCCTGATGATGCGTATACCACAGTTAGGAGATAATGCCGTTAGGTTACGTTTCATCCCGTTTTCCCTAAAGGACCTAGCGAAGAAATGGTTGTACAGTTTGGCGGTAGATTCTGTCATGACATGGGATGATTTGGTCAAGGCCTTCTTGAAGAAATTCTACCCAATTCACAAAACTGCCCTCATTAGAAAGAACATCATGCAGTTCAGGCAAGAACCGAGTGAGCCATTTTGGAGATACTTTGAACGATTCAAGGATCTCCTAGCTCAGTGCCCTCATCATGGTGTGGAGAAATGGCGTCAGTGCCAGATTCTCTACGATGGCTTAGATTATCAAACAAAAACCTTCTAGAAACCATGTGTCAGGGAGGGTTCTTACAAAAGGATGAGAATCAGGGTTGGGACTTATTTGAGGACTTAGCTGAGAAAACCCTGCAATGGGAACCAGCCTCAAAAAAATCAAAGAATTCACAATCTATAGCTTCAAGAGGAGGGCTCCTATCTCTAGAATCATCCATAGCTGTAGAAGCCAAGATTGCAACCCTAATGAGGAGAATAGAGGCTCTAAAAATAAGAGAGCCAGCCAATGTCAACCAAATCAACCCACCACCAATTCACAATCCGGGTTGTTCGTACTGTCAGTCACCAAACCATGTCTTTGAAGAGTGCCCCGTTTTTCATACCCAGCAAGTACCACCGGAACACCTAAACGCGGCCTACTCATGGCCGCTGCCTAATCCCTACTCACAAACATACAATCCTGATTGGAGGAATCACACCAATTTCTCCTGGGCCTAGAACAATCCTCCTAGGCCTAATTTCTCTAACAATTTTCACCATCCCAGTCCTCCACCAAATTTTCCCAGTCAAGCTCCATCTTCCTCCTCTCAAAGTTCACCAATGGAAAAGAAATTCAGCAAATTAGAGGAGAGCATGGAAGCTTTTATGAAGTCCCAAACCGCTTTTATACAAAATCAAGGACAAACACTGAACAACCACTCACAGGCTATATCGAGATTGAAAATGCAGATGAGCCAATTAGCTAGCTCCTTAAGTGAAAGACCAAATGGTACTTTACCTACTCAGCCGCTAGTTAACCCAAAAACCTCCAATCAAGCATATGAAATTCAGGATCCTTCGATCAACTAGTGTAATGTTGTTCACACACTTTGATCTGGAAAGAAGGTAGACAACTAGGTCTACCAATAAAAAAATCCAGTTCATTCTGATCCTACTCCAGCCTCCACCTCTGCTAGTTCCTCAAAACTGCTCCTCAAACATCTAACGAGGACAAAGCTACTGAATAAATTCATAAGTCTGTAGCACCCTTTCCCAATAGGCTTAGGAACAATAATAAGAATATTTAACATGGAGAATATGCTAGAGATGTTCAACCAGGTCAAATTGAATGCGCCTCTTCTTGACGCTATCCAACAAGTCTCAGCTTACGCAAAATTTCTTAAGGATATGTGTACTAAGAAGAGAAAGACAAATGTGCCCAAGAAAGTGTTCTTGGCAACTAATATAAGTGAAATTCTATCTAGTCCCATGCCGGTGAAATACAAGGATCTTAGATGTCCCACAATCTCCTGCACGATAGGACAGACAGAAATTAGTAGAGCGCTTCTTGACCTGGGAGCAAGTATCAACTTGCTATCTCTCTCAGTATACCAGCAACTTGGGTTGGGCGAGCTGAGCCTAACCCGAGTCACCATTCAGCTAGCTAACCGATCGGTGAAGATCCCGAAGGGGGAATCACAGACGTCCTTATCCGGGTCGGGAATTTCATCTACCCCGTTGACTTCATTATGCTTGAGACCCAACTTGTGTCAAATCCACTGTCTCAAACTCCAGTCATCTTACATCCTTTCCTTGCTACAGCCAATGCCATAATCAACTGTAGGAATGGGTCCATGCGTTGACCTTTGGAGATATGATGAAGGAAGCCAATGTCTTCAATCTTGGAAGACAACCTAGGGATGTCAATGATCAGACTTTTGAGGTCAATTTCATTAAAAATCTGACCAATGAACATGAGAAAATATGGAGATAGAAACAGAGGCAGAGTGTGATTTGGAGGCTGAAGATTTTATCTAGACCAGATCGTAGATTCAGCAGTGGATTGGGCGTCAAGCCCAAGTGTACCTCATCATAGGATTGAAAGCCTGGAGATTGCCTTCAATGAAAAAACACCTTCCCTAGAGCTAAAAGCCTTACCTGAACACCTCAAGTACGCCTACTTGGACGGAAAGGACACCTTGCCAATCATCATTGCATCCCACTTGACTGGGCAACAAGTGAAATCACCTAGAGGGGGTGAATAGGTGATAATGCTAATCTAATGAACTAAATACGAAATTTAAAAACTAATTGCAATTACTCTTGATGCAACCAATAAGTGATGCACACACAACCAAGCCAAGCATATAAATATGAATGATCAATATGAAATAATGCAAGGCTCAATACAAGAGAGAGAGAGAGAAAGAGTAAGAGTCAATGGATCAAGCGCAAACAACAAGATTTGTTTCGAGGTTCGAGCACCCAGCTCTACGTCCCCGCCTTCATCCAGAAGGATTTCGAATCCACTAGCTTGTCCACAAAGGACTCCCACACAGGGAAACTCCGCCGAGGATTTGGGACAATACAATAACTAGGAGTACCCAACTCCTCTCTTTACAACCACAACCTCTCACTAGAGGCAAAGCACCAAGCCAACCAAAACAATCACCTTACAACTTGAGGGATAAGCACAAAGCTACCCAAGGATCACCTCACAACTAGAGGGATGCAACCCACTTGCACAACCTCCTTAACACTATGAGGGAAAGGCACAAAGCCAAGCAAAAATAGGGTTTACAACTTGGTGATCAAAAGATCACAAACCAATCTCTTTTTCCCACAAACACAAAGACCCTATAGATAGGATAGAATGAAGCTCAAGTGTGGAAAACAAAGTGTTTAAAACAAAGAAAAATCACTTGGGAAATCTCCACAAAGATATAAAATGATTAGACCAAAACAAATTCCCAAAAGACTATTTTTCTTTGAAATAATGAAACACTTTTAAAAACATTAAAGACTGATCTTTTTGGCACAAAGAAACTCTTTTCAAACTTGTATAAACACTAGAGAAAGCTCAGAAATTTTAGCCCAAAATTCTTATTGAAAACTGGTCACAAATGGGGTTTTTATAGCCTCTTTAAAAATATAGCCGTTTCAGTCAAAAATTGTCAGATTTGACCATCCGGTCGACCGGCTAATGGTCGATTTTTTACCGTTAGCAGCTACCGGTCGACCGCCCAGTCGACTGGGCCCTGAACCAGAGAGCAACGGCTCTCTGGCCGGTCAACCGCCCGGTCGACCGGAGCAACCCGAGAGTGGGTTGCTTTCAGTCGGTCAACCGCTCGGTCGACCGGCTAAATGGGCAGGCCAGCGTGCACGTTTTGTGTACGTCGGTCGACCGACTCTAGGTCCGGTCGACCGGTCCAGTCGACCGCCAGAGCCTGGCAGGCTGGGTTCTGGGTCAGAAAAACTTGTTATTTTTAATTCTAAAAAATCCCATAAATCTTCTAAAAATACACAAAAATAGTTTTATCATTTTACATTGATATACAAATATGTGATAAAAATTTTAACACAAATATCAAACATTTTGAACCATTTTACTGTTATGAAAAAATTATCAAAAACCAAAAACTGTATTTTTCCAAACTTAGATTTTTCAATAGGAAATCTGATTTTTCCAAAACTCATCCAAATACAAAAACATAATATTTAAACACATTTAGGCATGTTGCATATGGATAGAAATCCAATATACAAGAAACATATACATATCATAGTTTTTGTCTATAATTCCAAATAATGTTTTGTTAAAACACAAAACCTAACCACATGAATAGGTAAGTCAAAATAAGTTTGTCTTGGAAGTTAAGCATGCATGTATATAGAATGAATCTACTATACATAAACCATGTAAACTTGTATTGATCTAACTATTCATGAAAGCCAAAGTCGGTTAAACCAAAAACCGAAAAACCAATATTCAAAACGTAAAACGTGTGTATTGTGAACTTGAGCATATCATACTATTCTAATCTTTACAAATGGATCTAAACACAAAACTAAACTAGGTACCGAGGTTTTCTTGTAGAGCATCGTCTCCAAGTCGACTCGATCCAAAACTCCAAAACTCCGAGCTTGACTCCAACGAGTGCTATATATGATCTTGATGCTCGGGCTCTGGAAACAACATGTGAAAGCTTCCGGATCACGGAGTTTTGAAGCAATCACTGACTAATATCTTGGTTAAAGATCTGAAACTAAAATCACGAGATTATTAGTACACATAACTTCATGAGTTAATCATCATCAAAACTAGAGTGGAAGGCCTTTGGGCCAACAACAAGAGGACAGCTTAATGTCTATTCTGAAAAGACATAAGGAAGCCATTGGATGGATGATGAAGGACATCAAAGGGATAAGTCCAGCCATAATGCAACATAAAATCCATTTGACCGATGAAACAATCCCCAGGAGGGACGCACAACGCAGGCTTAACACACTCATGCAAGAGGCAGTTAAAGCAGAAATTTTGAAACTATTAGATAATGGGATCATTTATCCCATTTCTGATAGCCAATAGGTGAGCCCTGTTCATGCGGTCCCAAAGAAAGCTGGCTTTACGGTGGTTGAAAATGAGCAAAAAGAGTTGGTGCAGACAAGACTGCCTAATAAGGTTCGTGTCTGTATCGACTATAGACAGTTGAATGTAGCCACCTGTAAAGACCACTTCCCGTTACCCTTCATCGACCAAATGCTGGAATAATTGGCTGGACATGAGTACTATTACTTCCTAGATGGGTACTCGGGATATAATCAAATCCTCATTGCTGCAAAAGACCAGGAAAAGACCACGTTCACCTGCCCATTCAGAACCTTTGCTCACTGACGCATGCCCTTTGGATTGTGCAATGCTCTCATAACATTCCAACGGTGCATGCTTAGTCTTTTCTTCGACATGGTAGAAGGTTTTCCTGAAATTTTCATAGATGACTTCTCCATTTATGGAGATTCATTTGATCCGTGTCTTCATCACCTAGAGTTAGTGCTGCAAAGATGCAAGGAGAAGAACCTAACTCTAAACTGGGAGAAATGTCACTTCATGGTGAGACAGGGGATTGTCTTAGGTCATGAGATTTCTAGGAGAGGCATTGAAGTGGACAAGGCTAAAGTATAAGTGATTGCTAAGCTTCCACCACCCAAAAACGTTAAGGATATTAGATCCTTTCTAGAGCATGCTGGGTTCTACCGACGGTTCATTAAAGATTTTAGCAAAATCGCTAGGCCCTTAACCAACCTGCTCGCTAAGGACGTGCCCTTTGATTTTAACGATGAATGTTTCAAGTCATGGGGGAAGCTTAAGCAAGAACTTATTTCTGCGCCTATTATTTCTGCTCCTAACTGGGCCCAATCGTTCGAAATCATGTGTGATACCTCTGATTTTGCTATTGGCGCTGTTCTAGGACAGCGCATCGACAATAGGCAGCACGTGATTTATGATTCGAGTAAGACCTTGGATGACGCCCAACAGAACTATACAACGACTGAGAAGGAATTCTTGGCCGTTGTCTTTGCGTTAGAGAAGTTCCGGCCCTACTTGTTAGGTTCAAAGACAGTAATTTTTATGGATCACTCGGCTCTGAAATACCTCATGATCACGAAGGAAGTAAAAGCCTAATTGATTCGGTGGATCCTTTTGCTTCAAGAATTTGACTTGAAAATCTGAGATAAACGAGGTATAGAAAATGTGGTCGCTGATCATCTCTCATGAATTTCGAACGCACCGATCATACAAGCTCCGATCAACGAGGATTTCCCAAACGAGCACATCCTGGCCATTCTCAAGGAACCCTGGTATGCGAACATTGTTAATTACCTGGCCACTGGACAATTACCCGCTGACTGGACAAAGCAAGACCAATACCGCTTCTTTGCCCAAGTACGGTACTTCTTCTGGGAAGAACCGTATCTTTTTAAGTATTGTCCTGACCAAATTATTAGACGATGCATATCAGAGGAGGAACAGAGGAGTGTGCTCAGCTTTTGCCATGACCTTGCATGCGGAGGACACATTGGTCCCCGCAAGACTGCAGAGAAGGTTCTACAAAGTGGGTTTTACTGGCCCACTTTGTTCAAAGACTCATACCATTTTGCAAATCATGAACAAATTGTCAGAAAATTGGGAAAATTTCAAGAAGAGACATGATGCCCCTGAACCCGATCCTGAAAGTTGAAATTTTTAATGTTTGGGGTATTGACTTCATAGGGCCATTCCCTAATTCCTTCGGCAACCAGTTCATTTTGGTCGCTATAATTATGTTTCTAAATGGGTTGAAGCTGTGCCAACTAAGACCAATGACAACAAAGTGGTTGTCAAATTTCTCAAAGAGAACATCTTCTCCTGATTTGGCACCCCTAGAGCGATAATTAGTGATAATGGATCGCATTTCTGCAACAGAGTTTTTGAAGCTCTGATGCGGAAATATTCCATCAATCACAAGTTGTCTACTCCGTATCATCCCCAAACAAATGGGTAGGTCAAAGTCACCAATCGACAGATCAAGCTCATTCTGAAAAAGACTGTCGGACAAAACCGAAAGGATTGGTCGGTCAAACTAATGATGCATTTTGGGCTTACCGCACTACTTTTAAGACAGTTCTGGGGATGTCTCCGTATAGAATCGTATTTGGCAAAGCCTGTCATCTGCCAATCAAATTAGAACACCGTGTCCTATAGGCCATTAAGCAACTCAATTTTGATCTGCAAGGCCGGTGAGTTAAAAAGACTGCATATTTCAGAATTAGAGGAAATACGGAATGAAGCCTATGAGAATGCTCGGATCATCAAAAACAGGACTAAATTTTTTTCATGACCAGCTCATAACCCGGAAAAACTTTGCCCGGGGAGACAAGGTTCTGCAGTATAGCTCTAGGCTTCATATTTTTGAAAAGCTGAAGACTCGTTGGTCTGGACCGTTCATCGTGCGCACCGTTTTTTTCACACGGTGCTTGTGATTATTGTAGATCCTACGAGCAACGCGGAATTCAAAGTGAATGGGTAAAGACTGAAGCCCTTCTTGACCACTGTGCCTATGACTCCGGATGATAATGTGCTGACTCTTTTTGCCCCGTCCTACACCTAGCCACAACAACTATATATATATATATATATATATATATATATATATATATATATATATATATATATATATATATATATATATTTGTTTATATGTATATATATTTGTTTATATGTTTTCCTTTTCTACATTTTTTTCGACAGTTCTTTAGCCTATTCGCACTTGGCCGGCCCGAGTCCACGAAGACGGTGACATCATTTCTTCACCCTACTTATTGCATTCGCATTTACTTATACATTCATTGAGAAGAATGCATTAGATAGGTGTTGGGAGGGTGCTAACACTTTTTCTTTTTCCTTTTATTCTTTTTCTTCTTTCCAAAAAAAAATCTCCAAGATTGAAAAGAAATTTCATACTCTTTATAAAAATACCAAAAGATTGTAGGAATTAAGGGAACCTTATTAATGAATCTTTATTTTTGCCTAAATAAACAAAAAAGATTAGTTTGACTAAAAAGTTATGAGGGATAAGGAAAATAACTCATACATTTTATTTAGCCTTAGTAGAATATGCATAAACTACACACACATGCTTGAGATTTAGAGACACAACTCAGAAAAAAAAAGGAAAAAAATGCTGGATAATTGTGCCTCAAGAAGCATGATTACTCATGCCAAAAAAAAAAGAAGAGAAAAATATATCTATATAAATAAGTAAATCTTGATTTCGTGGCCTACTCTACTTGCATATTTGACCTGAATGGTGTTTTTTCACTTGGTGCCCTAAAACCATCTGGTTTGGGAATCATCGATTTGATATGTGTTACATAAGTGAAGTAGAAAGCCTAATGAAATCAAGAAAAATAAATATATATAATAAAATTAAATGATATTCAAAGTTGAGTTGAAAAATCCCAAGCACATCACACTTACACATTATGCATATCTATCTAAAGCAAAATAACAGAATGAGGTAGAAGTACAAGATCCTTTCTAAATTTAAAAGAAAACCATAATTCCTTCTTTTATGAAGGCTAAAGTATAGGAGGACTTATGAGGGTTAAACCTAATTCTTACATCATTCGGTCTTTTTTACTTAGATGATTGAAAGTTTTTTTTTTCATGACAGAATTTTTACTAACAACTAACTACTTTTCTTTACTTACTGGTTTTTGTGGGTGCAATCCACTGAAAACCCTCAGGAGACAACACTCCTCCTCTAGGGGAAACTTAGAGGCTTAAAGGCTTGTTGCACATACTCAGTGCAATCGCGTCACCTGCGAAAGTGGTGTAATAATTTTATTATTTTTGTTTTGCTCGGGACGAGCAAAAAGATAAGTGTGGGGGTGTGATCAGTCTCTAATTTTGCATAATTTTCATCACATTCTCATATTTATTTGGGATAAAATTCTGCCAATAAAGCTTTGCTTGCTTGATCCTAAGTCCATAGTGTGCAAATGAAGAAGAAGACCTTAATCACTATTTAATGGGTGATTAAAGGCCCACCAAGTAGCCATTGACTTTAGGGAGGCAATTTTATCAGTCCAGGGCATCATATCAGCAAACCAGCAGACCAACCTAATAGGAGACAAACTAGGCAACGCGCTGCCCGAAGCCAGGCGCGCGCCGCCCTGGCAGGGCCACGGAAACGCGACCCAAGCCGCGTTTCCTCGGCCCTTTGGGCGCTGCGCGCTTACGCTTCTGGCCACGGGTCACCCCCTGGCCCCCTTTCCCCTAGTGCCTATAAATACTCTCCTAGGGTCTAAAGAAAGGAGATATCCAGAGAAGAAAGTTGTATTTTGTTGCTTTGTTAGGAGTTGTAGTTGTTTTAGTTTTCTTCTTCTTCTAGTTCTAGTTGTAGCCATTAGAGTGAAAGAGAGAGAGAGTGTACAAGTTGTATTTGAAGATAACAAGCTAATACAAGTAACTACTTCTCTTTCTTCTTTCCATTTACTTATCTTTGTCATTTACTTTTACTTCCTTATTGTAGTGTAACTTCCATCCTCTTCACTTCTTTTCTTTTACTTTCTTATAGTGTAACTCCCTTTCCTTTTACCCTTTTTCTTTTATTGCTTCTTTTACTATCATGTCTTACTAACTCTTTCATAGCATGGCTAACTAACTACTAACCCACTAATCTCTAACTCTTGATTAATAACCCAAATGAGTCAATAGTGTCAAACAAGTCTTGTGCAAACGAGAGCTATGACATCTTAAGACGAGGGTTCTAATTCTAACTTACCTACAAGTATTTACTTTCTTATATTTCATGCTTAATGGGTTTTTGATGATCTATGGGTTGTGTACTTTATTTGTTGATGTAAGTTAGAGATTTTTCTTTTAACTTTGCCGATACCATTAATACACTTGTGTCTTCCCTTATTCTCTCCTTTTATTGAATCTTGATAAGGGAATGTTCAAGTTTTTACCGTGTAAAGCTAAATTAAAGGAAGGACTTTCATTCGTTCCCAATGTGAATAGTTCCGATGCATAAAGATTTTACTTGCCTATGATCCATTGTGAGGCGACATCTTCAAGAAGTTAGGGATTAGTGGGAGCAATTAATAGAAAGTTAGCCATGCGTTTTTACCATTAAGAAAATCTGACTTTACAAACCACCAAATCATTTTCAAACAATTCTTGAAACCGACTTGTTTTCATTTTTCAATTCTTTATCTGAAACAAAGAACTTTCTCTTTTCTTGAACATAAAAATCGCATCAAGCTTCCATCGCTCCTCTCCCTCCTTGTGGATATGACCCGTATAGCCACTTCGCTACTATGAAAGAATCGCAAAAGCAGTAACATCGACCCACACTCTTTTACTTATTCTTATACTTGCTTTTTAACGATCAATTCATAAGGAGGGACTAGCGATGGAAGCTTTTTATTAAGTTTTCTTTTATGCTACAAAGAATAGTTAAAGATCTTCTTTTAATTCTTTAAAAGAAAAGAGAAAAATGAAATTATAGTTAAGTTAGGAATAAAGTGGTAGATTGAGAAAGTGAAGAAAATAGAAAATGAATACATACAAAGAAATTGAAAAGAGTGATAAAATAGTTAAGAGATTGTGGTGATCTAAACTAAAAAATTAAAAGGAAGAAAATTAAAACCTAAAAAAAAAAACTTACTTACCTCTTCGGCGCCTGCTTACCTTTGATCCGTATCAACGATGTACCTTTGTTTGAATGCGAGCGAAGTATGACAAATAGGATCTTCCCCCATTCCTGATTTACACTATGAAATGAAGGGGCAAGCTACACTATCATAGAAATGGATATCCATCACTATAAGCCATCAATGACACTTGCAAGGGTAAGGCAACTTCGAGGCTATCGAATTCATTTGGATCTATAAACACAAAAGAGGGAAGCAAACAAAAATAAGAATAGAAAAGAAAAGAAAATTTTGATTCGATTCAAATAACAATGAAAGAAAAGATTACTTACACCGATGTCATCCTCAAAACAAACTTGTTCTCATTCCTCCATGAAAGTCTCCTCTCCTCTCAGTTACATAAAGAAAATAAAAATTACATAAAAAAAACTAAAAAACTAAGTTATAAATTATA
The DNA here is from genome assembly GCA_038442645.1 of Agave tequilana. NCBI lineage: Eukaryota > Viridiplantae > Streptophyta > Magnoliopsida > Asparagales > Asparagaceae > Agave > Agave tequilana. The sequence goes on from JAVJIF010020617.1 coordinate 62,611, forward strand.
GAATAGACTAAATTCTACTCTCTGCTTGGTCGTTCTCCTTTGCCTATAAGATTGTAGGTATTTATAGGAGAAATACAGAGGTTAGATGAGTATAAAGATAGGAGAAGCTAGATATTTCTGAATTTGAATCCTTCTCTTATCTCCAAACTTGATTTGATGTGAATATTCAGTTCTAATTTGTAACTTTTAGTGTATTGATTGCTGAATATAACTTAACAAATGATAGAATTTAAAATAGTGATTAACTTAAGAGTTATAACCCTTTAAGTGTTCTTTCTAGATCATCTTGAATCATTAGATTTGAATTTCGGTAACGAAAGTTATAATTCAAATACTAAAATGTATCCAGTCAGAATCTGAGTCAAATTTGCTTCATCTCATCCGTTGATCTTCTCTCTATCCACTTATCCTTTTGGACTTGGACTCTGTATTTGACGTTATCTTTAGTTGATCTTTAGATTTAATCACTTGATTCACCAAAAACTGAATTTAACCAATTGAATTTGGGATCATCCTCCTCTAACCAAATAGATCTAGTTAAATCTGAATTTAACTGATATTTATTTGATTTTATCCTCTTTCTCCCCATGATTATCTTCTAAAAAATAGACATTTAAGACAAAGAATTTGGCAGATTTATTATATGATAAATGTAGAAATGTAATAAAAAAAATGTAATAAATGTGAGCAATCAACAAGCTCAGTGCAATCGCATGACCTGCGAAAGTGGTCTAATAATCTTTAGTTTAGTTTTGCTGTTTTACTCGAGGACGAGCAGAAGATAGGTATGGGGAGTGATCGGTCGTTGAATCTGCATATTTATTGTCACATTCTCATATTTATTATATAATAAACTCTGTTTTAATCTTATTTATTGTCTAATTTATATGCATGCTCATTACTAAAAGAGAGGGAAGAGAAACGAGCCCAAAAACCCATTAAAATTTTGATTTAATTTAGAATTAATTCGAATCAGAAAATATCAGGGCAAATCAGAGAAGATAAAATCGGTTGAAAACCAGTTAAAACAAATCTCTATAAATCAATTGTTAAAGCTGAATATAAAATGAGGTTTCATCAAAATCTAAGACCCAAACTGAAAATCCAGCTAGAGATAAAGCCAAAACGTCAAAGCAGCAACCTGTGCCTCCCGGGTGTGGCCAGCTGGCCACACCCTAGCCACGGAAACGTGACAAAAGCTGCATTTTCGAGGCTTTGTTAAAGCCGTTGGGGAAGTGTTTCTCCCCTATCTTTGTACGCTCTCCCTCACTTGGTTTTTACCTATAAATACTGGGTTTTCAGAAACCGCATAGAACGATAAAGTAGAGAGAGATTTTAGGCCAATTTTTCATTCATTTTAGTGTTGGTTTTTATTTTTCTTTTCATGTAATTTTTATTTTCCTTATGTAACAGAGAGGAGAGAGGAGTTTCATGAAGGAATGAGAGCAAACTTGTACTGAGAGTGACACCGGTGTAAGTAAGCCTTTTCTTTCATTGTTATTTGAATCGAATTAAAGTTTCTTTTTCTTTTTTTTTTTTTGTTTTTGTTTACTTTCCTTCGATGTGTTGCAATCTAAGTAAATCTAATAGTCTCGAGACTACTTCGCCATTGCAAGTGCCCTTGATGGCCTATGGTGATGAACAAGCATTCTTTTGTTAGTTTAGCTTGCCCTTTTATTCATAGTGTAGATCGGGAATGGGAAAGATCCTACATGCCATACTTGATCGCCTTCAACGACTAGGTAAGTCATAGCTATGGATCCGAGGTATATGAGCACTGAAGAGGTAAGTAATTTTTAGGTTTAACTTTCTTTTTTTCCTTTAAATTTTTGTTTAGATCACTAACACAACAATCTCCCAACTCTGTTATCACTCTTTTCAATTTCTTTGTATATATTCCTTTTCTATTTTCTCCACCTTCTCAATCTACCACTTTTTTTCTAACTTTACTTTAACCTATTATTTTTTCTTTTAGTTCTATCTTTAACCATTGATTGTAACTTAAAAGAGTACTTGCTAAAAAATCTTCCATCGCGAGTCCCCCTTGTGGATCATGACCCGCATAGCCACTTGCTATAGCGATAGTATTGAGTACTTGCACATTCTATTTTTAAGTTCTGAAATTATGTATTCTTGTGTGCAGGTAAAACCTCAATCATACATGGCCTTGATTTCCTTTATACATGTACTATTCATGTTGTATCCAGGCACCAAGTCTGCTATGGCATCCATGTGCAGAAGCAGAGAGTTGTATAGGTGTTGGGTGTCCACTGTGGTAGGTTGAATGTTGCACCAGTACCTCAGCCGCGAAGTAGTACCAAGCCCGTGCACCTTCGTATAGATTGTTGATGAAAGAAAGCTTGGATTGGGATTTCTGACATATAGCTGATCGTAACCAAATTAGTGGGTGAACCTCCTCGGCATGTATGGTTCAATGATGCAGGCGTTCCCTTACCGGAAAACTAGGTACCTTGGTTGGATGTTAATCAATTAGTAGAATACATCGGTTGAAAGTGTGGTGAACCCATCAGAGCCAGGATGGTCGATAAATCGCTCCCCGTACTCAGCTCCTAGAAAATCTGGGAAGCACCTGACTTGTTGATAGTTCATGCTACTTTGAATCTTTCTCTGAATCGCAGCCATGTAACCACCTTGCCAGCTTGAACGTTCCAGTTTTTGAACGAATGACATGAAATCCTCAAACACCTGTGCTACTAACATCAGAGATGGACAGTGCATAATGTAACATACCACTAGGTAGGTGTATGGAAATTCAACATGAGGATTTGGCATCTTTAGCTTGGGTTCATTGCTCCAGTTGACGATGATGCAACCTTCATTATCTTTTTGAGTCTCCACATGGCAGAAGCTCTGCTTTGGAGGCAGTCCACCTCGTAGGAAGCAGGTTGAGGGAATGATCGTAAGATAGAAGAATGGCCAGATACACCACATCTGCAACAATGACTTCATGAGGAAACGTGGGCACGATGCACCTCTTAAGCCACAACATCAAGAAGCCTGCTAATAAGACCTGTCCGAGATTGAAATTCTGGCCTGATAGTGAAAACTTTCAAATACCGTATCTGGCTTGAAAATTTTAGTTTGATTCAGTGGTGTACAAGCTCACTGATGCGAAGATTCTCTCTTTGATTTTTGTATCGGTATTGGCGGCTCGTCAGGATATTGGGCATGTTTTGTCTTCCAAGCCCTAGAATAGATAGTTCGCTCAGGATAACTACTTCACGCCCTCAGCACTTAGTCCGATAATCTGGGCACAGATGTGAAAGTGGCAAAGCATTTCCCATTAGGTCTCGTATATCAGCGGGGCATCCTTCTTCATTAAATGAAGTTCTTCCATGCCGGGGATGTATTCCTCATACGACAAATCCACCATCGGTAGGCCGGAGACTTCGTACATCTCATGCAATGTGAACCCCATCTCTCCGCTTGGAGTGAAGAAAGTGAAGGAGTCTGGATTATATCGTTCAAGCATGGTGAAAAAGTGGAAGTCGCTCTGAGGGATGCCATATTAAATGGCCCTGACTGCCGAGTACAATCCAAATTGTACCAACAGTTCCCTTAACTCCTCGAGGACAAGTCCCACCATCCTTGCCCACCAAGTATTATCCATCGAGTGCACCCATCCTAGCATCCGGAAGTAAGATTTCAAAAAGTCACCCTTTGCTTTGATAAATCTGCTGATGAAGATGCCGGCTTGCATAGGGGTTTCACCCTTAGGGTATTCCTGCCTCAACAAACCCGGGAGCAGTCCGACCGCATCCCTGCTATGACCGGCGGGGAAGGCAACATGATTGGATATCCTTCCTATGGAGACACCCGATTGTGTCTAGTCAAATCCCAGTCCACATATCGACGAAGAGACATGGATTACACGCACGATAATGGAAACATGTGTTCCATGTTCGGAAAAAAGAAGCACTAATTTTTGACCTGACAAAGCCATTTGCAGGTCCCATCATACAGGTCTTCCTCATCTTCTTCAATGGAGTCCCGCAGAAAAATTGCTTCCTTAGGAGTCTTCGGTCCTCAGATTCAAACTTCCATCTGAGGGTATCTCTCTGAAAATAAGCACACTGCCCTTGATCAGTCGGGCCTGGCGTTCTTGTTTTTTTCCCGTAAATGTTGGCACCGTCTTCTGAAGACTAAAGAGGACATATATGTCCGAAGTGGTGTATCTTTGATAAAGGATCAGAATAGTATCTCACTGTAAGGAAGAAAAACACAAAAATTAAAAACTCTAAAGCAGTGAAAAACAATAAGTGTTGAAACTCAAACGCTTGTCTCAATATATGAGACTCACGTCCAAAGGGTGGGTTGAAACGCGAGGCTTACGCGAAGTCAGCATTTAAGTGTCAAAACTGGAAACTTAGAATTCTAAGTATTGAGACTCAAATGCGAGTCTCAAATTCATGAGACCCGCTTTTGAAGTCTGAAAACGCAGGACTCATGCAAAGTCCGTGTTCTGTTCGTCAATGCAAGAGTCGTGTTCATAAATCAAAACATGAGTCTCATGATTGTTAAATTTCAAAGAGGTTAGAGGGACAAAACCCTTTCGAGTTCAAAAAATGGCGAAGCCATTTCTCACCTGAGATGGGGGCCTCTTGAGGAGTAGAACCACCAGGAGCGGTCGGGGTCGTAGCCGCACTTGATGAAGAAGCTGGATGCTTTCCTTTTGGAGCCATTGAAATCTTGAAAAAGATAATGAAAAAGTTTGAGTTTTTTTGGTTTGTAAAAGCTTGAAGCTTTAATCCTAGAGGCGAGGCTAAATGTTGAAGACGGTCAAATTAATGACTTCTTTATAAGCCATTCAATGTCGTGATAGCGGCGCAAATTTCGAGCTTAATCTGAGCTGAACATGTAGCGCTTGGTGAAGCCCGCGTTTCAGATAAGTACACATCCAGTACCATCTAATGCTACATTCGCATTTCAAACGCCACAATCAGCCAGGGTCGCGTCCTCATCAAATGAGGGTCGCGTCTTCATCAACAAGGTCCGCGTTCAAAAGACACAAAACACAACGGTCACATATCAAATGAGAGTCACATTCTCTCCAACACAAGAAATATGTCCTCGCCTTTGCAATGGTTTGACAGTACACTGGCAAAAGAGATCGACAATTCAACCGGTTCAATAGTACAGTGGCAGACAAACCAAAAATTCAAAGAAGTTCTAGACTATGTTTCTAGATACTTACGGCGATCTTTCATTAGTGGAAAAAGAACAAAAGAGTGTGAAAGTAGTCCAATTACATCCAATAATATAGTGCTTTCCTGTGATTTTTCTTTCACATATCAAAATCCACAATTTGAATTCTCGTTCACTGTAACGAGGAAAAAAAAAAAAAAACCAAAAATGTTGAATTTCTTGTGAGTTGTGGAGGGTCCACTGCAATCCTTGTAACCCTAAGGGGGTATGTGGGAAACTTGCAATGTTTCAGAGTGACATGAACTTCAAAGAATTCAATTAAAAGTGTAATTTTCTTTGCAATTGGAGTTCTAAGCGAATTATTGGCGAAACTTTACGAACTATTTCCGAATAATTTGCGAATTACTTAAATAATTCGTAAATGCACCACAATTATTCGTGTTTTGTTCGCTATTTATTCAATTTATTTCGCTCATGTAAAATAACTTTTTTTTAATATAAAGGCCCTCTCAAGATGAAAACACGAATCTTAACGCAAGAAATTCTCTCTCTAATTTAGGAGATGCTAGTCCGTCTAAAGTTCTGCAAGATTTGAGAGTCTCAGATCCCAATATTACAGCTACAATATAATTTCCCTTTTAGTTTTCTTTAATAAAGTAATTATCTATCTAATTAAGAAGATAAATTGCACTAATCACCGCCCCATGTTTTGCTTGAAAACAATTTGCATAAAGTTTTCAATTTGACACGAATTTACATTCTATTTTCTATAATTCCCTAATCCCTGCTAATGCTATAATCTCAAGTTTAATCTCTCTGCAAAATTGTCCATAAATCAAGAAACACTCAAATCTAACAAAGCCAAACAGATTCATAAAACTTCAAAAATAATTTAAATCAATTGATCGCAATCAATGAACCAGTTGATCTTGAGCAAATAACAAACTAAAATAAACCGATCTTGGGGGAAAAAAAACTAAATGGAGAAGAAAAGGGGGAAGAAAATATGTAGCAGCTTGTTCGAGGCCATCCTCAAAACTGAAAAAAATCTGAGAGGCACGGAGAACTGCGATAAAATTTATTGTCGCCAACCTTCAATGCAAATGAATCGCCATCTGAATCACAGCGCCTTTGCTCTGCAAATTGGCTTTTTTTCCCCCAAATTTCTCACTTATCAAATAGAGATAAAAACCAAATATTTACAACAAAAGAATTAAAACAACTAAAAAAAAGAAAAAACAGAGATTTGGAAAGAAAATTTCATGTATAAAAGAAATTTTTTTTTCTTTTTTGCTCCTCTTTAGAATCTAATTGGAGAGGACCGCTCCATCGCGGCTATTTATGGAGAAAAGATGGCGATCCCTAACCCTAATAAAGAAAAGATAAAAAGACAGACTTGCCCTTCAACAGATAGATTAAATCTGATCCCTCCATTTGCAACTGCCATAGCGGGTCGGATCTATTGTGGATCCGAATATTTGTTATAAGATCCGATTAAAACTATAGCAAAATTAGAACCTGCGCTATCCCGAATTCAAGAAAAGCAATATTGTGAGAGGATCCGAATCCATGGATATCTAGGGTTGTTACAAATTAGCAGGTAAATTATTCGATTAAATTCCATATTACATATGTGTATTAATGAGAACATCTAGGGGAAATCAAAACGTAAATAAGAAGAAAAAAATTGTGGTAACAAGACAAATACAAGTTTGCAAGTAACCGCTAGAAATTTAGAATAAGAGTATCGTTAGGTATTTATCGTCAGTTGTTTTATAATATTGTAGGTTAGATGTTCAAGCTTTCAGCCTTCCGCATGTTTTTTTTTTAGTAAGGCTTGTGTCTGTAGAGCTCCAAGCTTTCCATAGTTTCAAGTTCGAACGCCATCGTGTGCGGACATTTAATTTCCCGACATCAACTACTGGACATGTTCTGAATTTACTCTCCAGTGATCATCAATTCTAACCCGATCTCGATGGCTAACGAAAAAAGGTAAAAAAAAATTTTTGATGTTCAGGCCTTCAAGAAAAATACTTGGGTACTTGGACCCCAGTAGGGTTTATGGACAGAAATGAACAAAATATAAAGCTATTTTTAATATATGTTATCACCGTTATCATCTTTGTCATAGTTTCAGTCATCCAATCAATTGAAAGGAGGGAAGGAGGTGGGGGTGAGGAAGGAGAAAGGGTCATTTTGTACTTTTCACCAAGGATGAAATTGTCAAAAAAAAATAATGACAAACTTATAATAACTTGTGGGGTGCCTTCATCATTTTTTTTGGGGTGGAAATATCCTTTTGTCGGGGGTGGCAATACTGTGGGAACGGATATTACCACCGCCTCCCATGGTACTGCCACCTCTGAGAATGAGGAAGGCACTCCATGGATTAGGATACCCCTAAATTTCATAAAAACTCCCATCAAAAAAATAAAAAATGGCAAAAACACCCTTTTCTTCTTCTTCTCGTCCTCTCCCCCTCCCCCTTCACCGTCCGACCCCCCTCCCCGATGAACTCCCCCGGCTGCCCCCCCACTGGCGAACTCCCTCCACCGTCCCCCTCACTGGCGAACTCCCTCCCCGCTGACTATCATGCCCCGTTTCTCAAAATACGCGAAAACGGAGTCGCGACGAAGGTCAGCGACGAATATACACGAGAAAAATACCTCACGCATATCCGCTAAGCCTAACATTACCTGAACAAGCTATATAATCACTATAGTAAATCAATATTCACTGCAATGTCACATATAAACATCCACACATGATGACATATGAAAAGAAAATGGAATAAGCATGAGTCCAATGCATAGAATCATGAAAGTGATGGAATAAAGAAAGGACAGAAAATACCGAGAAAAGATGATCGAGAAGGAGAGAACTCTGACTCCTCAAGATGCCTATAATCCTCTCCAAAAAGCCTGATCAGTAATAAATAACTACAAATCTGGATATGCAAATTCAAGGAGTCAGAACTCCTAGTGAATGTGTGAGAATAAACTGGAAAGTACATGTGCATATAACATGTGAGCTGATAAGGAAAAGTATACACTGAAATAAGAAGAGACATGAACAAAGTAAATAAACAGTAATGTGGATAGCACACAGAATAGTATGTGTCAAGTCAAGTATACAATCAGGTATCAGGTCTCCATCATAGTCTATATATTAGGTGGATAGAGTCAGTCAATACTAGAGTCATATGTCCAATCAGATCAGGTGTAACATCAGGGTCCAACATACATACATGTATCAAGCAAAGACAAGCAATTACAGTACATTATGAACAGTTTATTATTATTATGTCAGCGAACACCAATTACCACATGTAATAGACGCATCCCATGCTACGCCTATTACACATATCAATCAGGGTCCTAAGTTATTGAAACTGATCGGTTGAGATATTGTCCATACTTTAGGTGGGTCCCGTACATACCCGGGACCACGGCTCAGACTCCTGGCGCTGAACTAGGCCCTACCGCTAGGTAAGTCAAGGACATGTATAACATGTATAATAGGAATAAGTGAAGGTACACCTAGAGGGGGGTGAATAGGTGTACGGCTAATCTAATGAACTAAATGCGAAATTTAAAAACTAATTGCAACTACACTTAATGCAACCAACGAGTGTAGCCGAATCCCGGTGAAGGGCTCTGGACTAACTCCTCTTGATTCCTCTGAATAAGAGTTGAGGCACTATATGAAACTCTCGTGGTTAAGCACAAGTGAGGCACAACAAACAAGCCAAGCATGTAATATATGAATGAGCAATATGAATAGATGCAAGGCACAATATAAAGAGAGAGAGTTAGAGTCAATGGATCAAACGCAAACAACAATATGTGTTTCGAGGTTCGAGCACCCAGCTCTACGTCCCCGCCTTCACCGAGAAGGATTTCCAATCCACTAACTTGTCCACCTAGGACTCCCACACAGGGAACCTCCACTGAGGATTTTGGGGCAATACAATAATAGGGAGTACCCAACTCCTCTCTCCAACCAATACAACCTCTCACAGAGGCAATGCACAACCAACACCACCTCACACAAGAGGGGTAGGCCCTTAGCCAAACAACCTCAATCCACCTCTTCACTAAGAGGGATACAAATCTAACACCAACTCCACCTCTCACTAGAGGGAGCAATACACAATCTTAACCTCTCACTAGAGGGAGCTAATCACAACCCAAATCAACCTCTACCCAAGAGGGATATCACAAATGAAAGGGCATAACACTTGGTGGTATATCTCTACCACAAACACATTCTTCTCCACAAAAACATGAAAATCACCTAGAGGGGGGGTGAATAGGTGATAATGCTAATCAATGCACAATTTAAAATATGATGCAACAATCGCCCAAAACAAGACTAAGAGCCGAATGCCCGTGAAAGGTTCTGAACTCCTTCCTCCTGATTCCTCGTAAAATGAGTTGGAGGTGCGCAATGCAACCTTGTTGTATGGGACAAAGATTGACAAGATGAATGACAACAAGTGAATGTAGCAAAAAGCAAGTAGTAATAGCAATGAAAGTAGAGCAAGAACACGGAAAAGTAAACCAAACGCAAACACCAAGATTTGTTATCGAGGTTCGAGCACCCAGCTCTACTTCCCCGCCTTCCCCAGAAGGATTCCAACCACTTCTACTATCACAAAGATGTCACAAATACACCGGAGTACCCAACTCCACAATCTCAAGTACAAGTTCTCTCTTGGTAGTCAAAAGACCACAAACTTTCTCTTTCAAAATTCTCTTCCCTTACAAAGGTCCTTAGAGAACAATGAGTAGGAATGAAGCTCTTGTGTGCAAAGAGAAAAGAAAATGAAATCAGAGAATTCTTGAAAACACTTCAGAAAATGAGAGAGAATTTCAGCACAAAAACCAAGAAACCAAGTCTTTTTGAAAGCCTTAAACTTGTGGGAATTTTGATAATTTTTCTTGTAACCAATCTCTCCCTAAACACCCCTATTTATAGGAGAGGGCTAGGGTTTAGATATAAAACATTTTAAGGCTAATCAGAAAGTATTAAAACCAAAACATGTCACTTAAACACACTTAAGTGGAAAAAGGACAAAAATAAATCTGCTCTGAAAACTAGCCGTTACTGTTCAAACGGCTAGTCCGGTCGACCGGCCCGGTCGACCGCTAGTACAAAGAAAACGACCGTTGCAGGCCACGGTCGACCCAAACAAACAGAGATTAAAGACTTACAGTCAGGCTCGTCTCGGTCGACCGTCACGGTCGACCGTGAGACGTGCACACTGATACGTGCACTGCCATAACCACGGTCGACCGCTCGGGTCGACCGGCAAACCTGTCATAGTCACGGTCGACCCGGGTGGTCGACCGGATCAGGCCAAAAACCAATTTTTAACCAGAATTTTGAGGAGAAAAATATTTTTATCAAAGATGTTTTAAATAGGAATAAGTATAAAACATAAATATAGATTTACAAGCAGAGGATTTTGTATCAAAATATTTTTGTATAATTTATATGAAATAAACTTAGAAATAGGATGTGCGCAAAAACGTGTGTGTTAGAGCTTCAAACCTATTCACTATTCTTTAACAAAACTCTAAACTAAAAAATAAATCTAATTAAGTCTCTTGAGCAATCTTGAGCCATGCAATGCCTTGCTAGAGCCTTCTCTTCTATGTTCCTTCCTTGATGTGCAAAAAGCCTTCTTTACTTCATGAACCTAGAATTTCTTGCAATAGCTAAGCAATGACCTCCAAACTATGGTACAAACCTGAAACTTATCTTAACAAACTAATTAGTACCATATAGCTCTTATTTGGTTTGT